>JAGFPH010000121.1:215739-264542 GCA_018207615.1 Philaenus spumarius | reverse complement strand
AAAACAATGATAGCTTGTTAATAATAATTGTCACTTACAAATAAAATTTTTAAAGAGAACAATGGCTCAATGTAAAACGTAACATTTAGAAATACCTTTGTAACGTTTGTCAAAACACTCTCTGTTCTCTCTGTTAGTAACCAGTTGTGCAAACACATTGGTTTTATATTGTCCAGTTTGCGAAAACGCCTTTAACTCTGATAACGAATTGATTAATCCTATTAAATAATTAGTTTTGTAACATGAAATGAAATGTGTGGTTTTACGGCGGTATTATCTTAATTAGGTTTCATTGGATTTGAAGTGATTTACCTGATCGCAATTCCAAATAAGGAAAAGAAGAGAAAATTCATAAATATGAGTCAGGTTACTATTTACGACGTTGATAATTCTTAAAATGAAAATTATCCTAAAAATGTTTTGTGCCGAAAATTAAGCTGGTTGACATTTTTTTTAGAATAGTAAGTTTCCAATTGTTCCACAGCAGAGAATAAAAACTGATTACTTTAATATTAAAGCTTTATTCATATTTGTTTATGTGCAAGAGGTCATATTTTTACTAATTTCCGTTGGAAAATTATAAATTATATGTCTTAAAAATCCTCTAATTTTAAAGAGTATTTATTTTATTCTTTACATTTGAAATTACTAAAAACTAAATAAAATTACTTTATGATCGCATAATAAAATCTATGAAAATATGAATGCTATTTTAATTTATTTTTTACATTCTTTATGTTTTATTTTTATTTGAAATATTATAATTGAAGTAGAAAATTAAAATAATTTGTCTCGAATTTGATGGTTTATCTGTCGTTATTCAGATGTTTAATGTGTCAAGGCATGTAATATGCATGTACATATTTTTGATATGAGTCACACTTTGCATATATTTACATGCCATAAAGTGACGAATAATAAAAGCAGATTAAATCTATGGTTTCATATGTTGCATTGAAACCTCGTTCTAAGACAACAACAATATTTAGCTAAATGCCTTATTTTTACTGTATACAAAATGTATTGTTTTTCTTAAATATATTATTATTTAAACTACGAAATAATCTTGTTCGCTTAAAATTATTAGTGTTTTGGTTCGGATGGCGATTTCAAAACGCAAAAGCCTGAAGAGTTTGTTAATTAAATATACGTCTACAGTTAAACATAATTTCAACAAAAATAAATTAGATTTGTTTACAATAATCTATTTCTAACATGTAATTTAGAAAGTGCATGGATAATTTAAACAAAATTGTAAATATATTTAAAGTTCATCAATCAATAGGATTTTTTACTAGTTACATTAGTAAAGATTCTAAATGATGATACAAATTTGCAACTAGGCATATTGTAATTACTAAATTGTATTTCTAGTTTTAACTGGAACAATGAAATATCTTTCTTAAACCATGACCATTCACTTTCTGTTAAATAGCACTGTAAAGATTTTTCGTACCAACAATATGTACGACTTTCAGAACTCAAAGAATGTGAAATGCTGTTTTGTATGGTTTAATAACTTATTCATTTTATACGGACTGCTACTTTTGCACTGATAAACAAAATAAATATATAATTTTCATTTGTAATAGTCAAACAAGCATGAAGGTACAACCGATGGTTTAAAACTGCAGCTGATAGTCAAGCATCTTACCGATCAACTGTAGTTATGACTTCCTATTTATAACCTGGTGTAATTACCAGGCAACATCAACTAACTACCGCTAATGCACTTTCTATAAATCCTCATCATTATAAAGATAAGTCCCATTAATAATAAATACCCGTTCATTTTTATTGAAAAATCAGCAGAGTGGATCTCTATAGTCCCTATGTCACGCCATAACCCTAAGTAACTGTACTTACCGCGTTCTATCAGCTGTCTTATCACCTGGACCAACGTCTAACAAGACATGAAATAACTTCCGTTGTCATGGAAATAGGATTAGCAATACTACGTACGTCATTACTTAGCATTTGTTTAGTCTCTTGTTATTATAAGAGTGTTATCTCGCTTTTTCTAATAAGTGTTTATTTACAGTTACACACAAGGTGTTTAGTTACAGTGACGAATATAACACCTCTTATTCTTGTGAAAGTACAAATGCTTATTAATATCGCAAGTATTGTGTCGGTTGATATCTACGCAAATAATACTTGTCACAAATTGAAACTAGTAAAAATAAACACATAGCAAAATGTGAAAATACAAATTGATATTTTAAGTCATTGCTATGATTAGAGATTGATTATTTCCGTGTATTATTCCACTCCCCGTCTTCATTACCGAACTAGAATGAAAAAAGTGTTTAATACTGACTAAAAAATACCCTTAGCATGAATATAATTTTTAATTTATCGTACATAATTATGGGAGTTATATAAACGTACAAGCTACTAAAGAGCAAATTTTAACGTAAATGATAAATTTATACACCCACTAGGAATGTTTTAAAGTCTAATCAAACACTAGTCTTAGAGAAATAGCAATTGAACAACGAAAAATGGAATAACATGAGATCAGCGGTTTTTTAGTTAAATAGGTGAAACACATTGTCAGAGAGTTTGCTACATTTAGAGATGAAGAGAATTTATAAAGTACTAGGAGAAACATCTGCGTGCTCCACACGCCAACCCCATTGGAACGTACTATACACAAATCATGTTTGTTAAGTTTTCTTTATAATAAAGGTGTAGGATTAATAAAAACCTCAAAACTAAGATGGTAAATAATGTTCAATGTTCAAATCAAATTATTTCGTGTGTTTTATAACAGCAGCTATAATAAATGTTAAACGAACCAGCAAGGCTCAGGTCTACACTTTAATAAAAACCTAACCTAAAAGTTAGAAATACAAATAATTGCTTCAAAGTTTGAAATCAGCTGTTAATGGAAATATTAGAGCAAACAGCTATTTTATCTGTTATTTTATTCAATTGGTTGCTGTGGTAATGAATGTAAATACATTCAAGAAATATGTTTTGATTCATCAATCTAGGCCTAGCCCAAGAAATTTTTCCAACTAAATTTACAAATATTGAACAAAATAATGTTTTTATAAAAATTAATTCCATCCTATGTTACTCATGGACAGTGTAGCGTTTTATTAGTGAAACTATTTTTTCAGTAGGTTCAGTAGTTCCAGAGATTACCCCCTACATGCAAACAAACAAACAAATTGTACCTCTTTATAATATTAGTAAAGAAGAGTTACGAAGAGGTAAAATGAAACTAGGATTAAAATTATTAAACTTAATTTTAAATTTTTAGCCTTTTTATTGTTAATGGAAGTTGGTTTTTTATTATTTTATAGGCGAAACACCTGGGTGGTTATCATCGCCTTGGAAGTTGGGTGTATAACTATACGAGTGTGAGCTTTGAAGACAATTGTGTTGCAAATTTAATTTCTACTCGATTAAATCTATTATTTAAATTTTCTTTTATTTGCAGTGTAGTGTTCTCATTATTGTTGTTTATGAATGTAATGCATGATTTTATTCTTCTACTATGTCTTTAAAAGGCGATGATTGCACATGATGTACACTGTACATTTCTGTTTTGAAAACTTTTAACTAGGTTTATCTGAAAACCGCCCTAAGAGTGCTATTCTTGGAAAGCAAAGTGGCGCTGTGGTTAAATACACTCGTCCAATTGTTAAAGTTAAAATTTCCAACACAATTGCGTTGCCTCTAGTTTATATTCTGCACTATAGATGGGTTTACTAGCGCTGTTCACTGGTATATCTGGCTAAAGTAATGACGTTAAGTAGTAAATACTAAGTTAAAAACACATCAACAAATTCAATATTTTCAATATTCCGAAGTAAATAATATCTTTTGTGGAAATAATTTAACATTGATGATGTAGACAGTGAAAAGAGGTGACGGATCCAAAACATATTACTTTACAAAACATGAAAGAAACACATAATTTGTTCAAATGTTTCACTAAAGTTTGGATCTACTGTATTTTTCCTGAATGTATATAAACTATCCAATTTGTTTCTTCAAAATAAGTTCGGTATTTTCGTAAATACCTTGACAACTACATATCACAAAATACTAAAAGTTTCTACATACAGAAAATAATTTTTATATCATTAAATAAACCGTTTCGAACCATATTCAATATAAGTGTGTCAAAATATTTGTGGAGTACTAAACTTTGGCCCTCTAAAATGTTCAGAAAAATATGCTTTGACGTTTTATCATTAGAGTCTGGATTGCTTTATAACTACGTCAAATTTTGGATTTATTCCTTTAATTGTTCCTGCGAAATTTTTCTTTGTCAGACTGATAAACAAGTAATTCTTAAAAGGGTTCCTTTTTTAATTTTAAGTACGAATCTCTAAAAATAAGTGGTAAATAAAATAACGGGAATAGACAAATAAATAAAGAAAAGTACGTTTAGAGACGCCAGCGTATGTTCAACATCTAAAACGTCAGCCAAAAGTGTGAACATAAAGAGTTATTTAACAGAAATACACTAATAACAACAACTCATTCCCAAAAACGTTTACAAATAATTTAAAACAGGTTCATAAACATTGCACAATCATTCTGGCATAAACTCGTTCAGCCTACGCAAAGATTGTGGAGCGGTTGCGAAGGTACTGGAGATATAAACAGTCCTACGACGGGCGCCGCTGTGTTTGTCTTCCTCGAACTTGCAATGTTTGCAGATATATTTCTGTTTACAAAGTAAATAATATACGTGTACAATATGGTTTCAACTAGGTAAATGCTTATTTTAGTGGGTAAAAAATCCTCTAAAGTGAACTTTTTTATGATTAATTATTGTACAAATAACTTTCTAATGGTACGTTTTTAAAACTACATTATTTACTCTGCATATTGTCCCATTTTGATTATACATTTTGTACACCAAAACGCAAAACTGAAAATTTACTAATACGATTTCTTTCAAGAAATATTATATCATTTTTATTTCATTTGCTCTAGTTAGTGATGTGTAAATCGTGTATTGAAATAGTTGTTATTTGACTATTTGTATCGTGACCTTTATTCCCTGTAAAGTATGCTTCGATATATGTCTCGAGGGAAGCTTCTACCAATGGTTTGAAGATGTTGTCCCACAGTGATATTGGTCTTCTTTTCATTCTTGTGCCTTCAATATACAGTAAATGTAGAAACAACATCACCGTAATTTACGCAACATTTCTCCAGAAAGCCTCTTTAAATGCTCAGCTTTGGTTTTATAAAATGTCATATTTTGTCTACCTGTCTTTAGTTTTAGATCCTACAAGTCCTTCACTACTTCTCTCAAATTTCGGACACTTTCGGAATTATTTTAGTTTACAAGACTCCTTCACATCATATATCTGTTAACTTCCACGCTTAAATTTTATCACAAGTGATAAATATTTCGAATATTTTTATTTTAATGAAGCGGAAAAGTAGCTCGGACTTCAGCAAATTTAAATTGGCAATATATTCTCTGTTTTCAGTTAATGTAGGTTTGTTTCTTGTACAATTTTATTTTTATGGTTAAAGTGGGTCCTAAGGTATGAGAAACGGTCGACCTATAAAATCTGAGTTTCCAAATTCCAGTTTCCTAAAAGAGTTTCTCTTCCGTGGTGTCATTTCAGATAGCTAGGCTTAAAATATTTTAGAAACCAATATGACCAATTTGCTAATGTGGAATAAAAGTAGATCCGAACGGTAGATCTGAGCGTTATATTAGAGTTATATTTTAGAATGTGACAAAATTTGTCACTACAAAGAATAATTAAAATATTTAAAATAATTGCAACCTTAGTCGATTGTTTAATAAATATTATTTACCTGATTCGCTTACTACACCATGCAGTCACCGAACACATGTGACGCCCAAGTTTTAAGTGTGTCCATGTTTGTGATATTTGTATAATGTTTTAAGAGTTTAATTTACTGTTGATAATTCCATTTAATAGCGACTAATGATTAGATAAAAAACTGTTTTTAAAATATTTATTTATGTGATTTATATCGTTTAAAAAATAAAATAAAAAAGTAAGAAACAAGATCTCAATAAGAATCGACAACACCCAGAGGTCGATATACAGGGTGTCAATTAAGTCTGGGTACGGTTTAATATTTCGTATATAAGGAAAATTTTAAGGTAGATGTGATTGAGGAACCTACTCTATGTAAAAATACTATTTTATTAAGATATGAAAAAAATTATCCGCCATCTTGGATCCGCCATTTTGAATGTAACTTTGTTTTTTTAAATAGGAAGGTGGTCATGTGATTTATATATTTATATGTTTTCTTTATATTTGAAATCTCAGCTTTAAAAGTATAATAATACCTTATATCATTGCTAGACTTAGGCTCTACTTTCAGTTAAACCCAGATTCCAACGAGGTTTCATGTGAAGTGATTCAATACATTTAAAATAGATTTAATTTTTATAACATCTCTTGTAAAACATTTCAAGGTGATTAAGTGTAACCGAAATTACAAAACAGAACAGAGGCGTGTATTTATAACCAGTAATTCAAGAAGTGAGGGCAAGAATGTAGTTTAGATAGCTAAATATTGCTATCAATAGTCGATGCATAATTAAATCAATCATTATTGTTTGATGTTATTTGACCACTAGGCGGCTTCACTTACTCGATGGCATACCGAGAAATGAACGTGAAGTCATGCTGCAACAGCTAAGGTTGTTAGATAAACAAACTGTCATAGACAGCTGTTTGTTGCTAAACTGATTGAGATAATACCATTTCCGGAAATTAATCACCATAGTGTCACCGTTGGTTGATTCCAAAGTCTGTGCAACGAATCAGTTTAAATAATCTTAGTTTGGGCTTTCAAAGAAGTTGTCGGTAATATTGAGAATACTGCTATATTTTTTTAATATTTTGGTACATCATAGCATACTGTATTAAAAAAAGGTCAAAACACAAAAATGTCTATAAACAAAACTAAACAATTTTTATGTGATAAAGTTATTACATTATGTTCTAGTTTAACGTATGTCTATACAAATGATAAAAAATCTTTTAAAATAAAACTGCTTCAACAGGGATAATATAGTCAATATCAAATATCTGATCTTATACAAATTAGGTATACCAAAGGAAAACTAGATTTCAATTGTTTGCACTGAAAGTTCGTTAGGTGCGCAACTAATGATAGCCAAAGTGCAAAATATACGAATTCCACTATGTGTACCAACCATAATCCGGTGAGGCCCAGGCTATGTTAGTACCATGAGTGTGAGGTTTGGTTTAGTATAATTGCGGTTCTCAGAGCACGGTTAGTATATAAATAGGCTAGATGATTATCACGAATAAGCTTAGCTATCGTTTTAAAACATGGTCCTTAATGTTCTTCGTAATTAAAATTGTGCTTTTGACACCTCATAATACTATTTCGCCTAATTAAACAAATGCAGAACTTATCTGCGAGGAAATTGGTCTGATGGTATGTTTTTAAAGAGGTGCCGAGGATGTATTCAAACGTCTAAGATCTACGACAGATATTTCCATATATTTATATAATATTTTTCAAAGAAACTAGTCAAATTTAGTCCTGGAAACAACAGTGAAAGGAGCACATTAGCACAATTTTTATTTAAAATCAAAAAATAATATAAACTTATCACAGTATGCTTGGTTGCTCTCTAACGCACACGGCTTGCGGTCTACCACGTTCCAGCTCTTTTTGTCTCAAGTTAGTTTTGCCACTCCGTTATGTTCTGTTTTTCTGTTCATTCTGAAAAGAAATTATCCTCACTATATCATTCAATTAGTCAAGATAAGTGAATTAAACTTATATTAAAATAAGAAAAGTTTTCACATTTTATATTAGCAGTTTTAATATTGACAATTTATAGTGATTTAGCATTTAATGCCGGAAACATTTCACTAAATATTTTTCTTTTGAGTTACAGTTTTGTAAACTTATTGTATTAGGATTAATTTAGGCAAATGAGATGTAATTCAGTGTGATGCCCATTAGCAGTTATAGTAATAATTAATTGTACTTCTTTTGCAATACATAGTTTAACTATTTGCCCGTTAGAAATAATTACAAATGTTGATTATTTACTACGGGAATCACTAATATTATCAGTTTTCTAATACAACATTAAGATGTGTACTGAAGATAGTATACTCATACGTGTACTAATCTAAACCAGTTGGATATGATCTTAAATAAAAATGAATGGATGCTTAAGTTCCTTGACCTATACTTCGTTGTTCTGCAAGCTGCCATATGTTCGTTGTGGTGTTGTAGGATTGTATGTTGTGTTTTAATACTCGAGTAAGCTTTAAATCCTCTCTGTAGTCTCCTGTTCTCCTACTCTTTGTTTTTGCTTTGACTATCTCTTCTATTTAAATTCCTTGCTTATCTATTAGGATCACATTAAACCGTTTTGTGCACACTTTACTGCGACGACATTCTGTATCTTTCCATTATTCGCGATAGTTTCACACCATGCGTTTACTTTTAACTGCGTTGCTGGATTTAATGTAATACATATTTTCTTGGAATATATTGTTATTTGTTTCTTATTATCAGATGTGAATACTTGAACTCATTGTTTCGGTGCCAACTTTACTTATTAAGAGTAGTAAATTACAATTCTTATATTTATCTAAAGATTATGTTGATTTAAACAGTTATTTTCCTAATTAATTATGGTTCCGATTGAGTACTTTGAATAGGTTGTAAAACTTATTCAAGATTAATAGATTATATTGTTATAGTTTGTTATAGACCACAGTAAAGATATAAAATAAATGTAATAATTTAAATTCCTTGAAATACCTTCAATAATAATTGAAAGTAACATTTAGAAGGTTGTGGAGAACTCATCAATCATCTGGTGGTTTTTGTTATTGTAGATTTAGGCTACGTACAATTATTAATTTTTGGTGACATTTTGTTTTATGGCAACAATTTTAAACCGCAGAATACCTTATAACTGTATCATTTACGCTACGAACGCACTCGTCCAGATTGCCCCAGTTGGAACCTTCAGTTTATTTTTTTAGGTTCCAGCCTAGCTACTGGCGATAGATTGGTTAACACTCTATACGCTGCTCCCCCTATTCGTTAGTCTAACTGGCACAATTTAAACATATTTACTACGCAAAATTTTCGTTTAGCCATCGACAGACAATTCGATTTTCTCAAACCCTATAGTTGGGCTGAATACACATTGCGTCGAATAAATGTCGGCTCGATGTTTCTATCAGCGAAAGCGACTTAGTAAATTTACTTTCTTTAAAATTAGTTGTTGAGAAATTTCAACGTTTGTTTTAATTACTTACAGTAAATACTTGGTAACATTATAGTGGTTAAAGTTGAACAAAAGTAAATTATTTATTTTTTATAATAAATCGCCAACCGTATTATAATAATATTATATATAATAAATGTAAGCGTGGGTTGTCAGTGAGTGCTGCTATAACTCCGCAATCCACTCTCGCAGCTCAATGGGGATTATATGGTATGGTAGACCTCCATTACCCATCCATGAAGAAAGTTTGTGTTCACAGATATGGTGTTAAAAGAGTACATCACACCAATGAACATTTTATGAGAAGTCAGGGAAGCAGCTGAGAATCAAGTGCCGAAGTGAACGAGACTATGTTCAAGAATATTGGAGAATGTTGTAGTATGTACCAGAATGTTATAGTAGGGGTTATATTGTATGGTAGGCCTCCATTCCCCATCCATGAAGAAAGTTTGGGTTCAGAGATATGGTGTTAAAAGAGTACATCACACCAATGAACATTTTATGAGAAGTCAGGGAAGCAGCTGAGAATCAAGTGTCGAAGTGAACGAGACTATGTTCAAGAATATTGGAGAATGTTGTAGTATGTACCAGAATGTTATAGTAGGGGTTATATGGTATGGTAGGCCTCCATTACCCATCCATGAAGAAAGTTTGGGTTCAGAGATATGGTGTTAAAAGAGTACATCACACCAATGAACATTTTATGAGAAGTCAGGGAAGCAGCTGAGAATCAAGTGCCGAAGTGAACGAGACTATGTTCAAGTATATTGGAGAATGTTGTAGTATGTACCAGAATGTTATAGAATCTTTCAAAATTTTCGACAATGTTCTAAAACTTTCCAGACTTTTCGTGAACGTTATATAATTTGATAGAAACCGGACACGGGCTATGAAGTTAGAAACCTAAAACATGGCACATTTTACTTTTAAGTTATATGTAGAAGATAAAAGACATTTGAATATCGACTATTAGCATCTAAGGTGATGGGTTTTACGTTTAATGGCACACATAGCTGATCATGTATGTAATCCTAAATGGGAAACATAGATTGATTTGGACTCTTTTTCATCTTTTTGGACCAGTGAACTCTCCCGATATAACTTTCATTCATCTATCACATCTGCCAGTGAAGCTGCGGGTACTAGTATTAAATAAGTAACACATCGTAAACGCTAAAACTGAAAACACACATTTCTAAATAAAAGTTATTAATCTTATTAAAATAAAATAATAAAATGGCGCTAGTTTTTGTCAAAAATATATTATGAAACCAAAAATTAACTTAAACTGCTTTACTCGGGAACTAGTTGAGGCACTGCAATGATTCAAATATTCCCTTCCCAATGCCACATCGAATTTGTCCTATACCATTACTAAAAGTTAGTCAGGGGTTGAAATACCAGAATAAAAATTCTCATGGGAAAACTATGTCAAATTTAAATTGCTTTATTTCGGGAATTAATTCACTTGATCAATCAGGTAGCAAGAATCAAACAATTATTGAATGTCTTTGAGGGTAATGCGAAAGAGCCTTCAAACTATTAAGGGTCTTCTATACCTTGCGTAAAACAGCAAAAATATGCACTTCGTACTACCGTGTTTCGGACGCAGTTTTTCAACCTAAAAAGTTGTGGAACATCTTAAATTGTTATTAAAGGCTTTTTGCTTTTGTCTTATATCTCATAATTGAAAGAAATCGTTGGCAACTCCTTTTTAATCAACAGTTTAATGAGTAAAAATCGATTATTTTTAACGCATTTTTGGGAGTTTTAAGCAATAATTTCCATATTTTAAGCTAACACGTAAAAAATATAAAGCCTTCTTTATAACTTAAAGTAGTTTCCCAGATTATTAATTTATAAATAGAATCCGAAACACGTTATTACGAATGCATGTTTCAACGATTTTGCGGCTTGAGTCAGGCTTTTTGCATTGAAATCAATCTGTACACTCGGGAGTTTTCTTCAAGGTAAAGAAGAGCCTTATAACTACTTTGTTAAAAAGAGCGAGATGTATAATAGACACATAGAGATGATAAAACAAGGATCGGCTAGTATTGTTAGTTAGATGACTTTCTCTTTCGACATATTCTGGTTGCAGTGTTCTTCAATACGGCCTTCAAAAGACCTACGATAATGATTGCAAACAAATAATATAACATCTCTTTAGAGGCTGTGACTCAATTTTAATGAAAGTGTTCTTGCACAAAAAACAATATCCCGAAGAATACAAAACCAAGTTTGCACAGATTGACGTAGGCTATTTTCATGCTGAAATTGTTTTTACTCTAAAATATGTCAAATCCAAAGATGTAGGCCTAACAATAGATTGCTGTGTGGGGTGTGTATTTTATTTACGTTAGTAAATTCTTCAAACTTACGTTGTTGGAGTTCAGTTAATCTCCTTGATTCTGATTCTGAGCCTATAATATTCACCCAGACTGCTGATAAGTTGGCTTATACAACAACTTTCGATTAAAAATCCCGATTTCAGGAAGAAATAAAAAAAACTTTCTAATCGAAAATCGATAGGAAACTATTCAAATTTAACAATAGGATGCAGTGGGTAATAAACGTAGTTTTGAAACAAAAACAATAATTTTATTTACTAAAACATGCTATCTAAAAATGTATGTAAATAAAGATAAATTAATTAAAAAGTACTACAGCTTCATTGATAATGTGTTTGGTAAACACATAACCTAGGATAAACATTGCGTGATTTAGTTAATGCTGGATTAAAATAAGTCGAAAGATCAAAGTTTCTCGAGTTTATATTTTAAACAGGTGAGTTTAAAACAACTGTAAAGTTCAATGTGTGTCGCAAAATTCCATTAAATCGCATTACTACTATATGTTAGAAAGTTCGTCACATGTACTATGAAATCGTGATATACGTAGTTTGTTTAATATATGTTATGTTGTGTAATTTTAAAGCCTGTTACATTGGTCATAAAATAACATTATAGAAGTAAATAGAACGCTGACAATGTTAGTCGGCCAATAACAATAAATTGTAAAGTACTTAGCGTACACACTACCTCGACCTACGTATTGATTAGTATATAAGGTAGGCGTGTTATATATATAGAACTTGAAAAGTGGAAATACCGTTTTATGTTTGTAAGGAATGTTTGTATTTATTATACATTATGTGAAAGCAACAACCAAGAAAGTTATCAGTCTCTCTCTCTCTCCCACTCTCTGTCTACAATATTGGTATTTTTAATAAAAGATTTTAAAATTACAGTACGTCCTTTTTAAATTCATTCGTTTCACTTAACACAGAATATTTATTGATTTTTTCTAGATAAGTAACAATAGTAATCTTTTCTAGATTATGTTATCTGCGTATTAAGTTATTAACACCCCAAACGTGCGGCTTGTATATCGAGTATACATTTTAAAGACCAGATTTCATCTAGAATAACCTATTTATTCTGCACCTGAAGAATATACTGAAGATATTTTTCATTCAAATCCCACAGTTCCGATAGAAAGCTTCGGAGAGAGGGAATTATTTTTAATGTTAACAAAGATCAAATTGTTCCTTGTTAACTTAGAACTGAGAAATTTGTAGTATTCTAGTACTGGTTTCCGCTTATTTATATTCTTAGGTTAAGCACAGGCTTACGTTCCCTGTTTAGTTTACCTATTTTTTAGCTTGAGGTATCACTTGATCAGTGGCGTAACTTAAGGTAGAGGAGTTAGTGGCAGAATTTCACTTGGGGTGGGTGGGCCCCTTCTCAAGAGAGAGGGGGACAGGACGTATACATAGTATATAACAAACTTCGAAACCTAGAGTAAAGATTTTCTCTCATTGAATATAATAATTATAAATGAAATTGCAAAGTTATCATGTAATTTTGAATTGATGTGGTAGCAAAATAAAACACATATGTCGGTGTGTTTTGGTATGAAACTTTTATTATTTTCTTGTAGGTTATACTAGATTTTTCCTTATTTTAAACTGAATATTAATTTAACAAGTAGGCTAATACAACTAAAGACATTCTTTAATCACCAAATCCCTTAAATAATTTAATGTTATTTATTTAAGTTTCGGTTATATTATCCTAAATTATTTAAAACTAAATTATTTAGGGGACTCTTTGTTGACCCGATGCATTTTGCCGCGTAGGTCATGCGATAATTACACCACTGCATAAAAGAGTTAATTTATACTCTCGAAAAGTGTTATATATTATCCTTTCTCAATTGATGAAAATTGTCCGAACAAACAATTGTAAACTAATGATGTATCATAAGATTATAGGGTATACATTTTGATAGATTTTTTTTATTGACTTACAGAGTTTTGGACTTACAAAAAGTTAAGTTTTAAGAGATCTTTCATTTGATATATCACATTAATATTGCAATTTGAAGTGTTTCAGACAAGAGCCTTTTTCATTTCCCGTGAACTCTAAATTTTTTAATATTGCAATAGTTCCCAAATCGCATATTTTTTAGCTTCAGAAAAGTAAAAACACAATGTTTATCACAATTATGAAACAAAATTATTTTATCTCTTTTACTAGTGAATCGCCCTGAATTAAAATATTAACTAATGGTTTAGTAAAGTCCAAGATTACAGTTCAATTTCAGATAGTTAAAAATCACAAATGTTCATTCACACTTGCATCAAATAACAAACATGTGTCAAATAATGATCTACTTTGTAATATTTCTTTCTTCGTGACGATCTCGGAGTTAACTATCAGATCCTGCAAGTTTTATAAATTGTAGTCATTAAATTACATTAAACCAGTTTATACAACAATCCAAGCTGCAATGCTATATATTATAATACAGGTGAAGTATGTACACATCTCTTCCACTCACACTGACTTACCGTAACGAAGTTGGAACTTAGACAGGCTGCACTTGTTGTAAGAATTGCATCGAATTTGTTCCGATTCAATTTAATGTTTTCCCTTTTAAAAGAATAATAATATCAGACTTTTATTTTAGTTTTTAGAATTATATACGCTTATTTGGACTTAGGAGAATTGATAGAATAATGAATACGCAATAAATTACTAAGAAAGATCTATTTTGTTTCCATGAGTCACGAGTCATTTGTTAGACTCTAGATATTTATTTTATGCAATATTTGTTTCAAATTTTATTAATCAGCTTCTTTAAAATTAAGTTATATTATTATTATATATTGAGTTTCAAGTCGATGTCTTTAAAATTGTTAAAACTAAAGCCACTTCATGCTCAACACTGTTCAATATTTGCAATGAAATTTACTTTAAAATGTATTTGGTCAGCTTTTGTATATTATTGCTCAGTTATTGAATAATACTTTGTATAATATTTTGGCATTGTTATGATAAAATTACAAGTGTTTATTTATTTTCACATGTTTTGCATAAATTTACCAATTTGTAAATATTTACTAAACAACTGTTTGGCATCCCCCTTACAAAACTCCTGGCCACGATAAAAGCCTCAAAACCTTTATTTCGTGCTTTCTAAGATGTCATAGACTATACATACATACATACAGCAACAGCATTTCAAGAGTGCTAGTAGGTAACGATTTTTTTGTGTGTTTTATTCATTGATGAGGATGTTATATTAAAAAACTTTAAATTAATTAATATTTTATAAAACCAAGCTTATATGCCAAATGTGACTAACGTTATGCAGTTAACGAAACAATTAATACTAGTTTGAAACATTTTACAATCAGCAAATAACAGATTTGCATTTTACATACAAATTTTGTAAATGGTATGTTTTGGATGTTTTAAACGAATCCAAATTCTTAGCTTTAGTTTACCTGCTGCGATTTTACATAGAATAACGTAAGTACCAATTTATCTCCTTGGTAGTGTAATTAAAGTTTGCAAAATAAAATTATAAAATAGGTAAATCCAAAGTTATAACTACATTTGTGTAAATGGTTAACACTCTTATTTATTAGTGCGTTCTTGATTTTAAGTTTCAAATTTGTTATACAGTTAAAGTTAAAAGAAACATAAATTTCTAATTTAATACCTTAGCAAAATACATAAAAACTCTAAATTTTTAACATCCTCGTAAAAAAAATCAAGTATACTCTTAACATTTTCTAATTAATTATATTTCAACATTAAAACATATAGGCTATTTAAGTATTTAACTAATATACCGTATTAACTATTTTATACTATTAATGAGTGCTACTGAAAGTAGACGAGCCACTTGTATGACTATGAACGTAATGGATGTAAGTGCAACGCAATGCTTGTCTTTTTGAAGCGCATGGAATTTATACCGACAGATAAGATCTTACAAAACCGCTGGCTGCAATCTTTTCCCCTATCTGGCAATACTGATTTATTGACCGTGTACCATGACAAAGTAAAAGGTTCCCATGCTTGTCAACTCTTTTCCTAGAATTTCTTACACATTTAATTATAAAAAGTTTCATAATTTGATTATGTTAAACGGGCTTTACTATAAAATGTATTTAACTTTGTGGCCAGTATTTGGGTTTTGTATGGTAAATTACTGTTTATAAAGTTTTATATTATGTAAATACGGGATCAGAGAAAAGTGTTTAAAAGTAATTACATAATGTTAATTATATAATATAATTTAACTATACTCTCGTTTGTTAAAAATTTGATTTCTTTAGATTTATGACTTTAATATTATTTACTTTAAAGGCAATATTATTTTAAAATGAAATAACTGTGAATAATGTGACAATCTGAACATGTTGAGCAATGCACTTATTGTAAATGTAACCACAATAACGTCCACCAAGTTTTAAATTTGTGGTTAAATTAAGTGATTGCCACTTCCAGTTGGCCTACATGAGGCATAATATAATCTGAAAAACGTAATATCTGTTGGATATATTTAAAGTTCCTCTACAGCTTAAGTAGATCACTCATTTGTTTTTCTGACACGGTACACTTGCTCATGAATGGAGAGAGGTATCACAATTAGTTATATCTATACTATAATATTATAAAGAGGTAAAGTTTTTTTTTTTTTTTTTTTTTTTTGAATGTAGGGGATAATCTCTGACACTACAAAAACGATCGAAAAAATTGTTTTACTAATAAAAAGCTACACTATCCCTGAGTAACATAGGATACAATTCATTTCGATAAAAACATTTTTTTATTTCAATATTTCTAAATTTAGTCGGGAAAAAATCTTAGGTTAGGCCTAGAATGATAAACCAAAACATTTATTTACATTTATTACCATAGCAATCAATTGAATAAAATAACAGATAATATAGCTGTTTGCTCCAATATTTCCATTAACAGCTGATTTCAAAATTTGAAGCAATTATTTTTGTATTTCTAGCTTTTAGGTTAGGGTTTTAAAGTGTAGACCTGAGCCTTGCTGGTTATTTTAACCCATTATTATAACTGTTTTTATAAAATATAAGAAATAATTTAATTTTAACATTTAACATTATTTACCATCTTAGTTTTGAGGTGTTATTAATTCTACACCTTTATTATAAATAAAACATAACATATGTTTTTTTTTTGGAAGGTTCCATTGGGGGTTGGCGTGCGGAGCCCCTAGTTTGGTATAGAGATATAAAGCATTTTATTCCACGCATGTTTAGGAATTTTGAAAAATATGTATCATTCTAATTTTGCTTTATGTTGTTGATAAGATATGCTAAAAATCCTACCCCTAAATTTCTGAACGTACTGCAGTTAAAATCAGTGTTTCTAGAAGTACCGGTACTTATATACTTTAGAGAAAACCCATTAAAAATAAACATTTTATAAAAATCATTTTAATCAAATGGAATACGGTAAGAGTGTATTTGTTGGGCAGCTAACTTTTTTCGTTTGTGAAAATTGAAATTAATAATTATTTACTGTTTATTGTAGTTAGTTAAGTATTTATTGGTAATTAGTAATTAGTAATTCAGTATTTTTAGTATATGCAATGTTCATGCCTTGTTAATAATAGGCTATTGCACGGCAAAGTGAAACAACACTTTCGAGGAAGCAAAAAAACATAATAAAGAACAAACAATACGTGTTTTGGTAGTGACGGACAACACTCATTTTAAAACTACAGTCAGAATGACAATATTCTTGGCGCAAACTCATACTTTTCTTGTTTATTTAAAATTGATCATCAATGTTTCTTACTTCCTGATACTTTATTAAATGTAAGAATAGAACATTATAGTCCGTACAAAGGTTAGTGAGAAATACATCCCTCTCTTAAATTAAATATATTTAAAATACATTAGTCCTTTGTTTCATTTCTCAATTTTGTAGCAGATAATAATTAATAAACCTTATAACTCAGAAAATTATGAGAAACAAATTGCTACAGTTAGTACCTCCAACACAGGTTGCATAGGTTCAAACCTAGGTACTGGTCATGAATTTACTAAGCTCCTTTTCCCCGACTTTACTAGTCTAAATACCATAAAGTAAAAACGTTAAACAACCAACAAAATAAAAATAAAAAATACTGAAAGTTATAGTAAGAGGTATTAAACCTAATTAATTATATTGACATTTACATTGCTGCCTTATCAAAGTTTGGGTATTACTGCATCAAGTGTAATGATAGAAGGCATCATTAATATTTGTCACGCGTATCTGATTTATCTTTTTATTCTTCTTCTTATGAATCTCTGCACCCAGGTGTAAAAGTCAAATCCACAAGTCTAATCCAGTTAGACGACAGATCATTAAAAGTAGTTGCCATTTCCTAGCACTCGCTGACAGGTGTGTGAACATAACGAGGTCGCACGACTTGTTTTTATCAATATTTCTCTTTTCCTATATTTTCCACTGTACATTATCTTATATTTTCTGTATAAGTGACTAAAACAACTGCTTTTAGTAAGTAGTTCTGATTTGCATATCAAAGTTCAACGCAAAATCAAACATTGTAGATTATAACTGGTTTTTACCAAGAAATTGCCGACCACAGTGATGTATAATCTCTTGACGTGTAGTGTGTTTTCAGAATTAATCTGAAAAGATTTTAATAATACTTATTGTATCTTCGCAGTTTTGTGCTTTTTTATGGCTAGTTAAGTTTTTGGCAGCCATTTTTAAGTGAGCACTTACACAACTTAGAGTAAATACTATATTTATTATAAAATTATTTCATACGTCCTCTTACTCAAAATTTTTTAAACCAATATAATTTTAACTTCTTTGGGGGAGTTAAGCAAAAATAAATATGCTCAATAAGTATCCAAAACTCGACCTATTCTAGATATTTTGGAAGCATGTTCGATGATAGTTTGTTTGCCACTTAATGTCGATAGTTCTACAGATCGCTGTCATAACAAAACTAATTTTAACTTTGAAAAGAAATTGTGAAATTTTAATTTTATTTTTTAACCAACTTTTTATTTCGACAATGCTGTAGTTTGTATTAAATTTGGTTTGTTGCCTTGCGAAGGGGAATATAAACAAAATACAAACAATATAATCCCTGGTAATGCTCTTCAGTATCCGAACTCGACAATAATAATTCTTATACATACCTTGCCTTCTAGAATAGCGATTGGTGCTTAGCTGGTGGGTAGTATTAGAGAACCGTAGAAAGCATTATTTGCATTTCTTCCTCTGGACTTTATATATCCTCAATCAAAACGACATACCACTAGGCTTGCATTTGTTGTTAGAACAAGCCGTTAAATTATACTGGAGAGTAAAAACCTTATTGGGAATATCTTTTATTCTTTTATGATAGTTTGAAAATGTACCCTTCTCTCCATAATGGACAATGTTGTGGGATTTCGAATAGTTATGCCAAAGGGCGTGAAAACATAAAATTAATGTCACGAATTAAATACCGGCTCAAAATTTAAATAAGAATTTTTAATTACAAAATTGGGGTTTACTTTTAAAAACCAAAAAGAAATATCTAAAACCAGGTCATTTTTTATGTTTGCCAGACTAATTTGTATTCGACATTGAACTGAAATTTAACCTGTCTCCCAAAAGTGTAGTAAACATATTAAAAATGAACCATGACATCCGACATATAAAATTAAATGGTTTTTGAATGAAAAAATAATGGCAATAGCATATTTAGTTTTTAAGTTTATGAAAAATGTTATTTCATAATCTAGGTGACATTTTGAACAAATTTAAAAGAAAACATTGTCATCCGCCAGTTGTGCCACACTTTAGTTATAGTTGTCCACAAAATATGTCGGTAATGCCGTTAGTTTTCTATTTCTATAACATTCCCGAAAGATTTTGTCTTTATTGCATACAAAAGTTAAGGCGGAAGAGAGGCATTATTATCACTTCGTATAACCTTCAGGCAGCTGTCCGCCGATCTTGTCAACAGAATAGAATTGCTTCAAGTTTGTCATTAAAAAAAAAAGTTATATTTTACGTAGAACATTTTGTAAAAGTAGCACAATACTCTGTTTCTCTGGAACCTTTTTCAGAAATATCTTTTCAATAAGAAAAAAAGATGGGTTTAGTTGCAACGATAAGCCATCACGCCCACATGTTGAGATGCTCCAAACACAACTGGGGTAATTAACTCTCGTAAGGTGTAAAGTAATACTTTTTATGTGGTAAAATTAATGACGTGTCAAACTGGAAACAATTACGGCACAAAGGTTGGTGTTCTTTGTTCTGTTTATTATGATTACTCTTCCTCTTCATCAAACTTTGTCTAACGTCATTAACTGGAAGACCAGACAACCGTCGCAGTACTCGTGTAGTCAGTGTTACTCTCGTCACAGCTCTTTGGTCACAGTAGACGTATTTTAAAGTTTCTAGTATATTATGAAAAATCTGTAAAATATGAGTCAGTAATTAAGATGATTTATATGTTGTCTTTGTTTGTACTAGACAGCAGTCAAGGTAATCACTTGTACTTGTTTGTAGTAAATGTTGTGATACTGTAGTTGGTAACGTATGTAACGATTATCTGAAAAACTACTCACCCGATTCAGATAAAACGTTTAATGTATGTTTAAGGATTGTCTTCTATTCTTGCATGGGTTGTTCAATCTTAGCCGTTCTTTTTCTAAAACCGTTCCATTTTTAAACTATTCACTTCAAAGCAAACTATTAACAAGGACCCTCTCTCATTTTTTTATGTGCTCATTAATTATATATAATTGAGTTTGAATATAAGTAGA
This sequence comes from Philaenus spumarius, assembly GCA_018207615.1. Classification (NCBI taxonomy): domain Eukaryota; kingdom Metazoa; phylum Arthropoda; class Insecta; order Hemiptera; family Aphrophoridae; genus Philaenus; species Philaenus spumarius. The sequence goes on along the minus strand of JAGFPH010000121.1, from coordinate 244,161 downwards.
ACCAAACAAAAAAATGGAGTTCAATTTCAAAGTTTTTAACAAGGAATCATAACATCCGAAAAAACCTTAAGAACTACGGGTTCTTAAGACTAAGGAAGTGGTACGTACTAAAAATTAAGATTTGAACTTTTATAGAGATAATCATAACACGATAGTAGATCGAAGTTTAAATGTTTAGTTTTCTTAAACGTAATACTGTTGACTGAAGATATAGTATGAACTTTTGATGTCAATGTCTGAAAATACTTCGTTAATGTGAATCCTGTCAGAGTGGGTTGGAGGGAAAGTTATAATTCTTCATTTTCTGAGATAAATGTTACAAAATTGTAAATCTAATTGTCCTGTACTGGAGATGAAATTTCAATGTTACATTCCAAATATGAAATAACTGACATCAGTATTGTGAGTGACCAATTTCGACTGTACAATCTCTATATTTATGTTTGTAGTAAAAATAGAGTTAGTTACTATTTGTTTTTGTTTTCTCAATTGTAGATCAGCAAATCACTCAGCATTGTGTACAATGGTATCTGTATTTATTTGGCAAGGTGGAATATTTGTATGAGCGACTGATTCAGCAAAATTACCAATAAGGGTGGTGATTTTACATTTATGTATAGATTTATATTCCCCTTTATTAAAGTATTTTAAGTACACAACACATATTAGTTTTATTACATAAAACTCTATTATAGTTACTTACATACTTTACATAATAATGCAATGTTACAGTTTACATTAATACGGCTCTCGAATTCAAATTTGTAATTTGTCCCGCCATGAATTACAAATATTGTCAAATACCTACCTACGTCGCGTCTTGTTAATTATTTGGTTTTATTAATTTCGAGACTTGGCGGAACTGACTTTAACTCTCACATATCTCAACTCGCTATATTTTTCTTAGTATTTTACATACCCCATATAATTAATAAAGTGTAATACCACTCGGGAAATCAAATTTCTTAGCTAACATATAACAGTAAAACAGATTCAATATTTGCTAATTAAATTTTAATTTCGTAAATAAGTAGCCTATTATTGCAATGAATAGTATTAGCGATAGAAATATTGATCTTTTTTGAGTAAGTTTTTTGACTGAAATAAAAAATATAAAAATATGTTCAAGCCTAAACAAATAAGCTCAAGGAAATCGATAGAGCATTTGACATAATGCTTAAAGATAAAAACAACAACATATTTTTCCGACTTACATATGAGTTTTTAGGTCCCAAATTATTTAAGGTTATATCACTGAAAATGGTTGGTAAATCGAAATGGTTTTAATTACCTAACACATATATTATGTTAAAAGTTAAATATATAAACAATTGATAGCTTAATAGCTTCTCAAAGAAATACTTTTAAACAATGTATTCTTATTATATACAAATACTGGAAGCCTGATCCGGTTTTGCATGGATAGACAAATCAAAGTTAAATGTATATTAACAAAAAATATATACATCAATAAATATATTACACTATTTATTTCTTATGGGGATTTTTAGTAACTTTGACCCCCCGAACCCCCCTAAAATTTCGAATTTTTTTAAAACATTTCTTAGCGAGCACCTAGGGCCCTAGAGGAAGCTACCTACCAAATTTTATTCCAATCCGTTCAGTAGCTTTAGAGAAATCGCGATTTAGTAACATTGACCCCTCCCAAACCCCCCTAAAATTTCGAATTTTAAAAAATCCTTTCCTATCAGCACCTACGGCGCTAGAGGAAGCTACTTACCAAATTTCATTCCAATCCGTTCAGTAGTTTTAGAGAAATCGTGATTTAGTAACTTTAACCCCCCTAACCCCCCTAAAATTTCGACTTTTTTGAAAACCTTTCTTAGTGAGCACTTATGGCCCTAGAGGAAGCTACATACTAAATTTTATTCCAACCCGTTCAGTAGTTTTAGAGAAATTGTGATTTAATAACTTTGACCCCCCGCCCCAAATCCCCCCTAAAATTTCGAATTTTTTTAAAACCTTTCTTAGTGAGCACCTCCATCCTAGTGGAAGCTTCATACCAAATTTCGTTCCGATCTGTTCAGTAGTTTTTGAGAAATCGTGATATTATAGATGTATATTATTTTCTCAATGTGACCACATGGTCAGTGTGGTCAGAAATATTTCTGAGGAAATTTTTTTTTAAACATGTAAAATTCCAAAGGAGGCATTTTTGTTTTCAAACTATGCATGTTTAAACTATACTAAAAACTTGGAACAATCCAGAAACAAAACAAAAACATAATTAACAATTAATTACAATACAATAATTGAATATTGAGAGTTGTAGCTTCTACATAGTATTTACGTAGATTAATTCACTTTATCCTCAATAAGCTGAATAGGTAAACCTTATTACTGAAAAGTCATATTTATGATTTAAGGAATCTGAACGTGTCCTTGGAAACCTAACATCTAATGACATCCAAGGTCCACATCACCTGTACAACTCATATTATATTGTTAGTATCTACAGTAAAGCAATTAAGACGTACTAAATGGAAGTTTTTCATAATTTCGAAAGCAATAAATCACAGGTAAAACTGTACAAAATGATACACAAAAGCAACAAGACAAGATACGGAAATTATTGTCATATTGAGCTTGAAATCGAATCTGTATTATCAGTTCTCTAACCCGAATAGAAAACACGTCATAAATAGTTAACATTTCAGTATGCTTTAATAATAACACTTATTTCCAACTGAGCAAAACAGTTTTGTAATTGTGCGATTTATTGAGATGTAATAAACACTTTGTTGTAAGTTATTCACGGAGTTCATACAAGTGTTCGCACCAAGTGGAAGGTGTAAGCGGCTGCCATTCCATTATTTGTTATTACACATCACCGACTATATATCTTTATAAATTATAGTCATTATTTTAATCATGAGTAAGTTTATTATCGTAAACTGCCATTTACGTCGTCAACCCATAACCGGACTGTACCGGTTTCTTCTCTTGGTTTTACTTGCAGTTAACATCGAGATAAACAGTGACCAAAATCATATTATTGACCACACGCATAGATGAAACTAAACTCTACAAATATTTTAACAATAGTTCAACAAACAATATTACACATTTTAGAAGATATAGCAATAAACATCCATCTTTGTTTTCTTATTTACAATGACTCTGTTTTCAAACATGCATTAAGAATTGCAATTATTTAAAAAAAGTTTCAGAAACAATAATTTTAGAATATTTATTTAACAACAATTTTGAATGGGCTTGTTCATAAGGGTTGTTATTATTAAACTCGTTTTCTGTAAAAGATTTAGATAATATTTAGAATATTTACAGCAGCCTTTGAGGATTTGATCATAACTGTACCTATTAAGGAAATTAAGATTTTTTTTGTTCTTCAACCACTATTTTGTCCAACCCTCACTAATGCTTGGTGTTTTGAAAAAACCTTTAAACAGATATTTTTGGTACTACTCTTAGAAGGTACAATAACTTTTAACTTATAAAATATTTGTAAATTAAGGGAATTATTGCGATTGTTAAGTTTTTAAAAAAGCTTCCCCATTTTTACCACCTTGGTCTGACTTTGCGCATTACCGAAGTAAGGCATCCATGGATAGGTTGTTTTATAACTAAACATAATAACAAACAAATTTGTACACTTCCTCTTTTGATAAACGGAAATATAAATCTTTTGTAAACTGAAATCCCCTTTATTCGTTTGTAAAGAAATCATTTTGCATAGTTTTCATTTAACATACAATATTATCTCATTCACTAGAAATGATCAACAAACGTACTGGCTTAAACCCCGATCCAAACAGACCGTTGCAAAACGAATCCAACTGTTCGCTGGTGAAGCACTTGTCTTTATTTAAGTTATGGCTCTCTATCGTCAGCAATTCCAAATACTATGTGTCATCCATCCTGCTAATGTGACCGTTGTATTGTATTCTGGACTTGTGCAAGCCGACAAGAATGTTTCCTGAGCTGCTTGTTGCCCTGACGACAACGTCTCATTACGGTGTCTTCCACACCGTTGCAAGCACTTCTTCGTAAATCTATTAGCCTAGTCAACGAATGCCCAAAAGGGGGGTCTAGAAGGATAGTCAATAAGCGAAAAGATCAACTATGGTACATTGTTTGGGTACCTAATAGTATAACATACTAAAAGTCCTTGACTCTAGGGGTGGCAGAAGAGGGGGGAGGGGGGTTAAAGGTACCATTTTTCTATATTTTGCCTATGTCTCAGTAGGGGTTGGTTATACAAAAAATATATATTTATACAAAATTAAAGCTGACAAAATTCTCTACATTTTATATACCTATAGTATTTTTGCTATCTGTAACCGTTAATGAGATATACGCTCTCGAAAATCGGTAATTTTCGAAAAAAAAAACATTCCTCCGCATTGGAATACTTTATTATTTGTTCCCCACGCGGTCTACCCTCGTGAGCTCTCTCCAGTTCTTATCTCGTTCGTAGAAAGTCAAATTATTGTGTATTTCGTCTCAGTATATTATTTTATTTTATTAATACTATTATGTCGCTATGTCGACGAAAAAATGTTTTGTTTCTCGCTTTAGTTGAGTTAGTTTATATAACTTCATACGTCCGTAGGAAGTCGAATTATTGTGTTTTTCGCCTTTATATTTTATTATTATTATATCCGGTATATTTTATAAGCATTATATGCGGTATATTTTATTGTTATTATTATTATATCGCAATGTTGACGCAAACGTATTTTGTTTGTGACGAGAACTTGTACGAAAGTGGTGGGAAAGTGTCCTGTGTGAGTTCAAAAGTAATAGCTTCACTGATAAATGCCATTTTATAATGAAATGACGGAAAAAGCTCCAACCTTGTAGGTTTGACATCCCTCAAAGTTCATTCCACATGCAGAAAACATTATACGTGAGCCGATACTGAAATTGAAGGATTAAAATTATATCATTCGTGCCATAAAAATGTGCACAAAACGTAAATTATGTGAGTATGTTGCCGTTAAGGCAGGTAAAATAAATTAAACATACACACAACAAAGTTAGGTTAGGCCTAGAGTGATGAACCAACATTTTATTTTTATTGAATATATATATAGTAGAACAAACCATTGAGGCCTTCCGGCAACTGCAGCGTATTAGGTTCAAAATGTCATCTGGGGCTATTGTATCTTGGGTTCTAATAGGTATGAGGTAGTTAAGAATTTCATCTCTTTATGCTCCCACCTCTGGCCGTAAGATAGTGTTGTCACCGTTGTATCTGAAATTAGCACCGATGACTATGATGTTTGGCTGATCCCTCGGATGGTGGGAGGCATGAGATATAGGGCTGCACATTCGCCACAGACTTGACGATTGTGTCGTAGCAATATTTGTTGAGTGATTTTTCTTTCTTCGGGGCACCGTACCACCCGAGGAAACAATTATTGCCCTGCTCTGGAATCTGCTTATGAGTGTCTGAAAGATTGTTAAAGACTTCCGAAGCATATGCTACATGTGCATCCTTCTTGAAAAGTTTGGCAAATGCAAGTTTGCCCTTGAGGAAGGCTGCTGTTGTAGTATCACATCCTGTGAAAGAATGGATGAGCATAATGCCTTGAGCTCCTGTAATGCAGCGGAGGAAATACAGACTGGTATTGGTCTTTGGGGATTAGCACAATCAGAAGGACTATGAGGTCTGTGTCCTCTCCAATGATAACGACTTGTGAATCTGTTGACTTATCAAAGGCTGTTTCAAAACAGGGGCCTGTTTCATCACATATGCTGCAATTCTTTCGGCTCACGTATAATGTTTTCTGCATGTGGAATGAACTTTGAGGGTGTCAAACCTACAAGGTTGGAGCTTTTTCCGTCATTTCTTTGTAAACTGGCACTTATCAGGGAAGCTATTACTTTTGCACTCATACAGGACACTTTCCCACCACTTTCGTACAAGTTCTCGTCACAAACAAAATACGTTTGAGTCGACATTGCGATATGATAATAATAATAACAATAAAATATACCGCATATAATTCTAATAAAATATACCGGATATAATAATAATAAAATATAAAGGCGAAAAACGCAATAATTCGACTTCCTACGGACGTATGACGTTATATAAACTAACTCAACTAAAGCGAGAAACAAAACATTTATCCGTCGACATAGCGACATAATAGTAATAATAAAGTAAAACAATATACTGAGGTAAAATACACAATAATTTGACTTTCTACGAACGAGATAAGAACTGGAGAGAGCTCACGAGGGTAGACAGCGTGGGAACAAATAATAAAGTATTCCAATGCGAAGAAACGCTTTTTTAGAAAATTACCGATTTTCGCGTGCGTATATCTCAATAACGATTACAGATATCAAAAATACTATAGGTATATAAAATGTAGAGAATTTTGTCAGCTTTAATTTTGTATACATATATATTTTTTGTATAACCAATCCCTACTGAGATATAGGCAAAAAATTAAAAAGTGGTACCTTTAACCCCTAAACTCTTCCGCCACCCCTATGGTCAAGGACTTTTAGTATGTTATACTACTAGGTACCCCAAACAATGTACCATAGTTGGTCTTTCCGCTTATTGACTTTCCTTCTAGAATCATTCGTTGACTGGGATTCATTCATTAAATAATTTGAGAGAATTCTGCTCTCTTCCGGCCTTTCAAGACCCGGACAGTATAACTTTGCAACTACGTAACTGACAATATTGAAGAGGATTCAGGTGATCCTTAATATGTACACTGTTTTCCTTCAGTATTTAGACCAGAACAAAATGGCCTTAGTTAGCTTAGTTAATTACCACCTGCACAATATAACTGAATTTGTGTATAGGACTTAAGATTTGATTGGTGCTTTATAAAATTTTAAAATTGTTGTGTCCCATGAGCTAACATAAATACAGCAAGCGGTAACTTCATAAATAATGCGTATCAGTGAAAAATACGTTTAAACAAAGTTTCTTTCCGTTTGACGATCAGTATTTATTGTTTTAAAAAATATTTAAAAATTAAGTCTCATTTGGTATATTTTGTAATTCTTGTCACATAGGTGACGGGGCACAACATCTTAATGTGGAATAACGTATGTATAAAATCGTTATTGTATAACGTATAAAAAACCATTAGTCAAATTTGACGCTTTAAAATTAATTACAGCGTCTACCTGAATGAAACTGTTAGTTTTATAATAGTACTATGCAAATAATAATGACAAAAAGACTAAAAGACACGGTCACCAGCGTCCAAATTGACATGTGTAAAAACTGACTCCACAAAATCTGATAACAAATCAAATCTAATCTACATTAGCTCTGTATCAAATATAAAGTATTTATTAATCTATGTTTTATTATTTTAATTGATAACTGTCACAATCATATTATTGCCAACAGGCTTAAAGCTTGTTAAAAAAAGTAGACATATAAACATAATATAGTGTTATTTAATATAACAGAAGCAAAAAAAAAAAAACTCGTATTTCATACGAGAAATGAAAACGAGATAATTAATTAAAGCACAGATACATCTTTTGCCACAACGCGTTACATTTAATTTTGTTAATTACGCCCTGCGGAGAAGTATTTACTTTATGTTTCGCTAACCTTAATGGAACTTGATTTTATATAATACATTGTATATCATCTAGTGTGATGTAGTTTAATTTTATTAATGTATTAAACAATGCAAAGTATTATCAAGTTTTGTGAATACACTGTTTTAATTTAAAGAGCACAAAACTGTAATTAATTCCTTTTGATATTATATTCTTCTTTTTAATTTTTTTTTCATGCATTTGTTAAACATTCTCGTGGTTTAGTATGATTTAATTTTACCAAATTTTCTTAGTAATAATTTATTTCAATACATTCAAGATTTTAATATTTTAGTTACATTTCAATTTATATTCACATTCACACATTAAGTATTTTTTTATCATACTTTTAAATTATATGATGGCTTAACATATTCCTTCAATTATTAAATTATTATTGTTGAAAGCAAATAAAAATGTAAAAAGCAAGAAGAATCAGTTCAAAATGGCAAATGTACGAAAGGATTAAAAATAAACTTAATATGGTTTACAAAACATAAACGATCTTTATAAAAATAAACAAATACATACAAATTTAAAAATATAAATTAATTTACACAATATACTTTAATATCAATAAAACATGTTTTCCTATCGTAATCTGTATCCATAGATTGCAACCTCAAAATCCATGGGCATACCCAATTCCGAAGTAAAACGAAAACCGATCCATTCTCGTCGAACACCTCCGGAAATCAACGAAGACATGCCTTTGTGAACCCCTGGCAACTTGTTGTCCGCAGTAGCATAGGATATTTTGATCTTTCCCGTTTCTCCGTGCGGTGGATATATTACATCCTTAAACCTTATTTTACGTTCCACAGCGTTTTCGCTTACACGATCGAAATAGAGCAACCTGTAAGCAAAAAACAGCATTAATAAAGACTCGCAGCATTTAGTTTAAAAAATAATTTATAAAATAAGACATTCCAATCATGTTAATTGTTTTCCGGACTTGATAGTTTAACGTTCTTTATAGCCCCATATTGGATTTTAAATTTGATTTAGATTTATTTATCGTCGTAGTAGTCGTACAACAACACGTGACTTGAACAAGAAATACTCAGGGAAAACGAAAAAGTGATAATAAGGAATTGCTAAACAATAATAATAAACAATCTTGACTTGAACAAGAAATACTCAGAAAAAACGAAAAGTGACAATAAGGAATTACTAAACAATAATAATAAACCATCGTGACTTGAACAAGAAATACTCAGAAAAAACGAAAAAGTGACAATAAATAATTACTAAACAATAATAATAAACAATCGTGACTTGAACAAGAAATAATCAGATAAAACTAAAAAGTGATAATAAGGAATTATTAAACAATAAAATAAACAATCGTGACTTCAGTAAAGTAGCCTAAATAATTATGGAGTGTACAAAACTAGTAATAAATTATTAGAGCGGAGGTCCATTGCTAATTTACATTCATGTTTATTAATGATTACACCTATATTTAGAGTTATATGTATACATTTTGTATGTGTGTATCTACACTGTCATTAAAAAGCTATGTATGTTTACATTGTTATTTTTTATTGCTTTATATTTTAAAAGCTAAATCTAATTAACCTTTGTGGTTGTGGGTAGATGCAATTAGGGTTATGGTTTGGATTGCCATGTGTTTTTTTGTAATGACAAATTATGTACGTTTATTATTATATTCTGAGTATACATGGTAAACTACGGGAATTTATTGTACGGGCATATCAGCTATAATTAAGCACACCAAATAGGCTAACTGAAACAAATGAATATTATTTCAATATGAATTTGACCACACTGTTAAAATTTAGAATTTAAAGGTTTTTCTGAAACAACACATTGCTGTTAATCTCAAAAATATTCTCCAACAATAACCAAATGTATAGCCTAACTCAATATTGATATTTAGTTAGTTTCCACTATAAACTAACTATATAGCTTACTGCTATAGGTATTCAGGAACATTTCAGCTCGTTTTTAAGTTCAGTTTGAATTTATCGTCTAATGTATAGCCTAACTCAATAATATTGATATTTAGTTAGTTTCCACTATACACTAACACTACAGCTTACTGCTATAGGTATTCAGGAACAGTTGAGCTCGTTTTTCAGTTCAGTTTGAATTTATCGTCGTCACTATTTATATCCTATTGTATAGTTTTTTCTTTTAAATTCTTCCGGAATTATTTTTTTGAAGCAGGACTGACTTCACTTATTGGTTTTTATTTTATTTTAATGTGCTTTTGTACCAAAATAATTTTAGTTTCATGAAAAGAGCTTCTTTCAGATTTGTAAAATTTGTAAAAGATATTTAGATATTTAATTTTCAATTCGGATTTTAGTTTTCTTAAACCTTTTACTTTTAATAATTTTTCTTAAATTTTGGTGTACTATATTCTATTTTAATTACAATAACCTATATATATTATTCATAATTTAAAATATAAGATTATAAATACTGCCTGCATAAATAATCATCCGCACAAATAGCCCAAACCACTTATAAATAAGTTCAAGCCATTCTTCAGTTACTATACTATGTACACAATTTAATTAATAATAAGATAAAAACTCATTAGCCAGTCAAATATTGGCAATTTTAAAATATTTTTTAAATCAACAAACATTGCAAAATTTAACATACTATATTCTTTCTCATTATAAAACAATATATACTTGATAATGTACACTTGCCATATAGTATATATTATAAACCGTTAGGTGAAATAAACAATATACTAGCTCGTATAGGTAGCTATGAATAAAGAAAATAACTAAAGTACAAGTTTTGTGCCGAAAATCACGAAATTTAGCAAACAATTTCAAATTGTCGCAACTTGTTGAAGATAGATTAGTAAACGTATATATACTTTTGAAGGAAATTAATTTTTCTATAACTTCCTTTCGGTCGAATTTTCTGTAAAAAGAAAGGATGAGGAGTTAAACTGTCAAAATTGACGAAAAACATGAGGCAATAATACATTTTTCGGAAATTGTCAATTTTTGACAGCGAATATCTGGAAAACTATAACAGATATGATACAAATTAATAGGAATATTCTTAAAGGAAATATTGTCAGGTTTTTTAATCAAAAAAATTTTCTATATGACTAATCGTTTTCGAGATATAAGCGAAAACCCGAAAAAAGGGACAATTCCACCCCCTCCCCCCCATGAAGTGGCAGGGGTAGGGGCGGGGACATTCAAGAAATATGTGTTGGTTCAGTATAGGCCTAACCTAATATATGAAAGAGCAATATAAATCTAAACCAAAATTGTGTTAGTAGTTAATAATAAACAACGGTTGTTTAAATTATAATAGAGTAAACCTTCCTCGTAGATTTTTTTTGAGTTTTATTAACCTAACCTAAAAAAGCTGTTGGTTGTTAATAATAATAAACTTATTTATGGTCGAAATTTGCTTAGTTGTATAATCACGAATGTAAATACATTCAACAAACATGTGTTGCTATTCTTTTGATCCGAATCACTTGTTTTATCTGTTATAGGGCTGAAAGTGAACCCCCGAATTATCACTCTTTTTACGCCTTAAAATCGAAATTTTGCCAAATGCTTTTTAGTATGCGCCTTATGTAGATTCCATAAGAATGAATATACCTTCAAACTTTTTATTTTTTATTGTAAGTAGTTTTAGATCTATGTTGATTCTATGTCAGTCAGTTAGGGCAAAACCGCTTATATATATTATATAGATATATCAGTCCAAAGTTATGGCAGATATCATGTCCATATAAAAGTTATCTATACTTATAAAAGCCAAATACCATTGACTCATTGACTCACTGACTCATCACAGTTTCTCCAAAACCACGAGGTCTACAAACATGAAATTTGGTACTAATACTCTTTATAGGCTCTAGACGCGCACTAAGAACGGATTGGAATGAAATTTGGTATGTAGCTTCCTCTAGGGCCATAGATGCTCGCTATGAAAGGGTTTAAAAAAAATTCAAAGTTTTAGGGGGGTTTGGGGGGATCAAATTTACAAAATCACGATTTCTCTAAAACCATGGAACGGGTTGGAATGAAATTTGGTATGTAGCTTCCCTAGGGCCATAGGTGCTCGCTAACAAAGTTTTTAAAAAAATTCGAAATTTTAGGGGAGGTTTGGAGGGTCAAAGTTACTACAAAAAACCATCGAATGGATTGGAATGAAATTTGGTATGTAGCTTCCTCTAGGGCCTAGGTACTGGCTAAAAAAGGGTTTTAAAAAATTCGAAACTGGGGGGGGTGTGGGGGGGGGGTCAAGGTTACTAAAAAGAAACACCGAACGGATGGGTCGGGCCAGCTAGTCTATATATATATAAACTTTTGACTAGGGTTTTAGTGTCTAAGCACATGAAACGAAAAACTATGTAAATATTTTCCGGACGTCGCATCACGGTAAAGACTGCAATAGATACTTACTTTCTTCGAAATCTACCTAAAAATCGCCTTGGTAACGAACAAAACCGGTCTCAAACAAACAACATTTTAATTCAATATCACCCGACTGAGCGTGAAGTAATGTAAACATCTACTTTCTTGAAAAATGTATATAGAATTATTGATTGCAACTTTTAAGTTAGAATTTCGTCTGCGATATTAACTGAAATTTGAACGTTTCTTAATCGCTTTGTTAGTTTTAATAAGAGTAGGTCAAAGTCAAAGAAGTATCATACGAGTTTTGAAAAAAAAACAGTAATGCCATTTTAATCTACAAGTATGATAAAGTATTTAGAATGTTTACTTAGCATGAAAACGGACTCCATGGCAAATTATACTAAAATACTCATACGTTCTCCGTATTTTAATTAATATTAAAAAATTGAGATTTGTAATCGAGCCTATATTTAAATTTTGTATGAATACATTCAAACTATGAACATTTAAAACATGCTACCAAACTTCAAATTGATTTATTAAAATGAATTTGCCTAATACTGTAACTGTAATTAAATGTGTCCATTATGTGACAAGCGAAATATATAGGTTAATATAAAATAAATATATTGTGATATAAATATAATTGGTTCACTTAATATAAACAATACTTGAAAAAAGATAAATTATTTACTAAATGAAACACCCATGTCCTAACTAACCACTTAGCTGTAGACGTTTCACCATAATTATTGACTCAAGTTTCATACAGATTATGAAGAAAGAATGTAAACTTGTAGACTTATAACAAATAATAGGCCTACACTAATCTTGTTATCTAAATGTATGTTAAACTTTTCGTATGTATGCAACTTGAAAAGTAATTTACATTATCTTACTTTGTCTCCATTTTAATATTAATAGATGCAGATGTATAAGATTTTCTACACACATAATATTAAATATTTAATTGTTTACCATGGAACTCTATTAAAGTTCATACAAAGTTTACCTTCCTGTTAGGTCCTTCCTTCTTTGAGTATTTTACGTTTAAATGGTTGACGTGCTATTCTTTCTTAACTTTCATCAAACCATAGCAAGCTAACTATGGACTATGGACTAAATAAGTTTTAAACAGTTAAAATTAAAGTTGCAATTTTGGGACAGTCATTATGTTTTTTTTAAATTCCGAGAACCCAAATATTTTCGGGAAACAATGTTCAAGCCGATATTTAAACAATGGCAAAATGTAGCCTATAAAAATCGTTCAAATACTGTTTACAACACCGAGAGCAAACTTTTGCCACTTAATATTTTAAGACTAAGTAAAACTGTATTGTATTCATGTAAAAAGTAATTAATATTCCATAAATAATAACGTTTAAACAACCTTATCATCTGATTATTGATCAATTACAGCATTACAAAAAGGTACCAATCGTTATATTATAAACTATCCTAACAAATAATACTCTTGAAATAGTGGTATTCGTAAACCGTTAAAATTTGTAAATAAGTAAATGATTTTATAAACTAATTATTACGTACAATTTAAAAATGATTTCATGGTACATACTCATCTCCAGATTCTCTCTTCCCTATTTCCAAATTTACTCCAGTCGCCACCGAAGTCGAGGAAAGGGCCAAACAAACAACTGCTGCAACTACTGCAACAACCAAGCAGCGGCACATTCTGTCTTGAACTGATTACAAACTGTTTACGTTCGAATGACCTTCGACTGATAAGAAAATTAAGTATGTAAACAAATTCGGATTTAGTTGGATTTATCTGGAGTTTGTGAGCAATCGTAAAACCTAACGCACGGTTTCTAAATCACTCATTATGTTAACACGTTATTATCACTTTTCATTATCATCTTATAACTTCACGTAAATTAGTATCGGCATTGAATGACCTCGTCAAAAATATAATCAGAGAATCACGACAAATTAGTCAGAACTAATTAATCAGAGAATTAGTTTGAGTAAAACATCTTTTAATAAAGTAGGCTATCATACACTAGCTGTGTTCAGTTTTACGAAGTTTGTAAGTTATGTTTATGAACAAATTACACCTGAACATAAACTGTCAAAAAGTCTTTAGTATTGAAATGAACATGTATTACAAACCAAATGTACAGTACAACTGTCTAAATCTTTAAACTCAGACATAACGTTGCTGGCCAGCCCTATCTCCACTATGTTAAATTTTACAATTTGATGTACCTTTTTCTCAGCAACCGTAATAGATAAAGACCTGATATTTTTACCACATATTCTTCAATGTATCCTACAACTTTGGAAATGTTTTTACTTATTTGTTTTTAAAACTAAGCAAGATATAAAATTAAATCCATGTCTAAAGTTGTAAGACACATTAAGGAGTATGTGGTATCTATCTACTGTATTTAGGTTGTTCAGAAAAATGTACACAAAGTAGAAAAAAACAACTTTGGAAAAAAGCGAGTAAAGTTAGCATATCTTGTTTTAGTAACCTCAATATGCATATGATGGCCCAGCCAATGTTTTTCGCGCAAAGCAAAAAATGTATTATAAAAATATTTTTACGAATGTTTCTCGCCATATTCCCCCGCTAGATATATATACAATTAAACTGAAAAGAATGTAGAATAATAATTTTAAAACATTTTTTAATGTGAATTTGTATACTGGCCCAACCCCCTCAAAATGACGAATTCAATACTTTAGTTTCTATTTGGTTTAAATTCTATGCGAGCCTTTCAGAGCTTTTTCAAAGTTAGGTGATAAAACCCAGTAATAAAACAGCCGCTAATCGCTCTAACCCCCGAGTTCACTCTACTTATATATTCTGGTACTTGATTTGTTCCCCCTTCTCGCTGTACAACCTTTATATGTTATAGGAAACATTTTTATGCCATCACTTACATCGTATTTGAATTTTATGATGTTCTTAGAATGCATATGAAATTGTAAAAGACACTTAACTATCAGAGCTGCTACATCACTGAGTACATATGAGTCTTGGGGAAAGAGGACAAACATTGTCAAATAATAATATGTTCTAGAAACAGAGGTTTTAGCTGCATTATAATGTACCCACTTATTTCATCTCTAAATACAATTATATAAATGTAAAACATAACTCAAGGAAATTGCAACAACCATGCACTTACTTAAAATTAATATAATAATTTGAATAATTCTAAATGTATTTTATGTACTCCTCTTAATCTGAGTTGTTTGCTAGCCACGGACTGAGTAGTTTTAGCGTAGTGCATTACTTTTTACTCTACTTTTTAAACGTAATTTTGAAGTTACAAATATATAAAAGCAGCAATTCTGTTTTCATGGTTGTATATATGATACGTTTTCAGTTAAATTTATTTCTTAAAGAGTACAATAAATTATTGTTGTACAAAAGTTATATGTCATTAACGATATTAATTTAGTTACTTCAATTTGCGACGAGCATATCTTTATTGGTAGAAAAACGGATGTTACAAGCATTTATTACTTACATACAAATTATATAGATCAATATCGGTCTGACATATTTCTAAGCAAAATGGTATAACAGGAAAATTAGTGCACTTTAATGCATTTCCTAGTATAATCTGTTACGAGTGAATGGCAGTCATTGTAGTATAATTCCTGGAATCTATAATGGCACCAACAAATCAAGAAACCGCTTGATAACGATTATGACTGAAATTATTTCAATCCAAACTGATTAAAAATATGGGAACTAAGTCGAATAAATTATAGTAATGCAACTGTAAGTACCACTAATTATAGTTGAAGAAATCAGTAATTGAGATATTAAAACTGTGTTTCAGGAAATTACAGTTATTATTGAGAAAATTACTATTACATAAAATGGAAATTTGTATAAAAATGAAATGCCAACTTAATTATTACATTAGATTTACTTTTATTGTGGTTAAAATATTCAACAACTGTTGCTGTTGCCATTATTTACATAGCCAACATTAATAATTGTATTTAAATCAAACTTGATTATTTCCCACACCTTTCCAAGTTATATTATGACGGAAAGCTGACTCTCAATTATAGTTTGTATACTCTACTGAGAGTGGGATACATATTTAATGAATCCTATAGTGAAAAAATTGCGATGCTAAGTGTTTGTGGATTAGAAAATGACAACAAAATATGAGATAATTAATTTTATTTGGTTTTGTAGTAGATTATGTTCTAGTTATTCACTATTCTAATGTTGTTTTAATCTGATAACAGTATCCTAATTAATGTTATGCGAAAACATCGAAATTCGTTAAAGCGATAAATGTATTATTAATAATTAGTTATTTCTATGGTAGTTATTTCTAAGTAGCTGACTCAAGTAATAATCAGTTGAAAGGACATGTTTTCGACTATCAAATTATTCAGAGACAAAGATATATAGTTCCACGAGAAGATTGCAAATTAAATCATTTGTTATACAATAAATCAATTGACGGAACACAAACTTGAACTCAAATTCCCTCTCACAAACAACACGTTTATAATGTCCAAATTGTTACAGTTATAGCGGACATTTTTAATAACTTAATTTTGTTTGGAAAAAATATTCTTCTAAAATTCTTCAAAGACTTTCACAAAATGATCTGAGGTAATTCTCTTAGCCACATTATAAGGATTTGCATTCTCGTCATTCCAATGTTTACTATCCTTTAAATTAACTAAACTAAATCATTATATCTAGAGAAATGGAAACATGCTATTGTTTTTTTTAAAGATTAAATTGTCAAGGTAGTGTTGGCAATATCCATCTTAGTGTGCCATGGTAGCTAGGCTAGTTCCTCATCTGACAACCATTTCTCTCAGCCGCCTAATTTCATGGCCGCGAGTATAGGTTATATGTATACACTACTTTAGGGTTGGGAGTGAACCTCGTATTTTGACCATTTTCAACCCTTAAAATAAATATTTTGCTAAATCCTTTCTTAGTGCACTTTTTAGTGGATTGTTTAGTGACTGAATTTTGTATGACAAAATCGACTTTTAAAATTCTTCACTGACTTATTCTGTTTTCACAAAATGATCTGAGGTATTTCTATTTTCACTCTTCTTTAAATTATATCTACAGAAATGGAAACATGCTATAGTTTTTTTTAAAGAGTAAATTGACTTACTGCTTCGAGTTTTATTTCTACAAACCACTTTACTTGTCTTTAAGCAAGCATATCCATTCATGCAGCATTCCAATAAAATAGAACCAATTTTAATAATCAAGCGTAGTAAATTTATTGTTACTAACACATTGTACATTAATATAATAATTAATTAATTATTCATAAAATTATTTTACTGAATTTCAAAAACAAAACATTAAACACTTATTTACAGAAACATTCCCACCTAAGCTTCCAAAAACTTTAAAGATTTATTCCTTTCGGTCACTTATTACACACTCAAACTAGCCAAAAAGGGGAATTATAACATGAGAAAATATGTAAAGGTGATAATTACCATTCTGATTTTACACAATTTAATATTTAGTTTGACTACGTAAAACCGTTATTATACATCCATTCATTTACATTTATAGCTATAATAGTGGTTGTTTAAAGTTTTAAAAATTGTAACAACTAAAATATTATATATTTTGGAATTTTTTTTACTTACAATAAAAACATAAATGCACTAAAATATAAACTTGCTATAATGACAGATGTATTAATTAAATAAAGCTTTTGACATGCAACTTTTTCAGTAAGTATTTTTATTATTATAATTATTGTTGATAATAAACAACTACAAACAACTACTTAAAACTATACAGTGGCAATCCGTAAATTTCCGTGGTGAAATTATAGCCTTCGGAACGTTGAGATTTTAAATGAACTGATAAGTAAGTCCTTCCGACTCCACCATTGTTGATGAACGCGTAGCCTCCTTTACCGTTCTTCACATGGTCAGTGATCTTAAAGTAAGTTATAATTGTGGTGTTTTTCCTTTGACCGCGTGGTGGATATTCCACATCTGTTGAAACTACTCGCCAGAAACTTGACGGTCTCAAAGCGTGATCAATGAACAATAATCTGAGAAAATCGAACAAAAATAATAGTTTTAGTTCTCACTTCATCACTAATTAAAACATATTTTAAAATTGGGTAAATTGTTTTGGTGTTTATCCGTAATTCCATGCAATGCTTATTTACCTATTTTAAATAAGGCTTCCATTTCTAGTCTTAATGTTTTTAGAAAGTAGAAAAATAATGTGTACTTTATATGTTTTAAAAATACTTATTTATATTATAATGCATCTTAATTTTAAGATAGGCACAACTAAAAGTGGAACTTTTGTTATTATTAGGAATTGAAACATTTGCTATTATGTGGAATTTTTAATACGTATCTCGATTCACAGAATTACTTAAACCTTCAATTTTTATGTGCATTGGTTTTAATTACATATCTTGCAACGTACACAATTTAAACACGGTTCTGTACTATTTTCATTTAACTAAATTATTTAAACTTATTAACCGCTAAATGTGTAATTTTTAACTTTATGCTGTAGGTTGATTTAATAAACTTGTTTATAGTATAGGTCTATATTAGAAATATAAATTAAATTGCAGCAAATTAAAAAAATTACGTTCTAAATTAATTGGCAATCATTTAAAATCATGGATGTCTGAGGAGAATAATTATTTATTTATTGGTAGAAGCAATGACGATAAGGTTCTAAAGGACGTAGGGTTGTTCATGGCGATAATTAGAAAAAAATGGAATGAGGTAGATAAGTTAGCGGATAACGGTATGGAGATAAATGTTGTCGTTTGTACATAATTATTATTTATAAAATTATTTAAAATTGTTAATGTGTATATAATTTATTTATAGAAATGGTGTTTTTTTAATCGTTAAATTGTGTGAAGTGAATTAGTTGTTAAATTAAGTTATTAAGTTAATTAAGTTTTGTAGTTATTAGTTATTTTAAGAAATGTTATTTTGCTATGGGAAAGGGATATATATAAGGCTAAATGGCTGGGAAGCTGAGCCACGAAGTTAAAAAATGTTGAAAGACTGTGTGCAATAAATAAATAAATAAATATTACAAATAAGATGTTTGTAATATAGCGAACGTAATATAAAGTTAATATAAGAGGCCTATAACTATTTTAAAACACAATATCAAGTATTAGGCTAGGCCCATATTGGGACGCGATTGACGCCTGTGAGATGGCATACGCAAGCTGCATGACACAATCGCGCCACACGCGTCGCGTTGGGGAACGCATATTGCAATGCAGTTGATCCCAACTCTCGCCCAGTAGACTCGTGAATTTTACTTCATTAAATTTTGTTAAATGTTTAAAATGAATGATTCACGGATAAAACTATGTTTATTAGACCTAACCTAATTTAAAATGACTTCAGAATTACAAGAATTACTTGCTATTTCTACTAACTACTTCCAGGTGAACCGAAACTCACAGAAGCGCGCGGGATAATACATCAACAATTTTATTTGTTTAAGGTCAAAATCTTGAAACGGGACCTCGTAAGCGAAAAAGATTTTTTTAATGTTTAGTTACATCTAAAATTACTTAAAATATGCCACTTGGGGCACTGACAGTTGGGAAAAACCTATATTATGATCTTCCTATGTACATACCTTAAACATTTTCACTTGTTAGTTTATGACTTTAGGAAGACATATATTTTTTTAATTTTTACAGGGTTAATGTCAAACGCCAAATATATTATTAAATATTATTTCACACTAAAATGCAGAGAACATATAAAACACAGTTTTAATTCATAAAAAAAATAATAAACAATACAGTGGACATACACATTTATTAAAAATTATTTTATGATAATTATTTTATTAAAAATTCCTTTTTTTAAATGTTTATTGAAAATTCAGATTTATTATTCAAATAAATTCAATTTTATTTTCAACATTTAAAACTAATTAGGCCTTTATCAGCTTTTCCTAGACCAACCAAAACCTTCGAGCGACAGTAGACGTGAGACGTGTGACGCGAGAAACTGTGTCACTGCCCTGTGCCACATGTCTGTCGTGCCACGCGAGTCGCGCTGCGTAGCGTCGCGTTACCAATATGCGCTAATCCATTCATTTACGTATTACGTGTTACGCAGCGTGACAAGAGTCAAACGCGTTCCAATATGCTCCTAGTCTTAAAGAAATTTTGCATTTATGAAGATATAGTATGTTTTAAGCATTGTAAAATTTGTACGGTTATTTAAGTTTTATTTTTAAAGAAAATTTGTTAATATTTTTTTCAGTTTGTACTGTAAAACTGTTTTTTTAAATGCATTGAGCTTATGAAACATTCCCTTTAAAAATTTATTTTCTGAAGAATTATAATTTTTGTGTTGGTCCTTTCATCAAGAAATTAATTTTAATTAGACCATACACACCGAGATTAAATATGAATATACAGATTATATGTTGTGCTTTCATAACAATATTTTAAGAATCGAACTGCAATTTAAATTCTTATAATAATACATTTTATGGAAATATAAATGACTTGTAATAATAATAATGACTTGGTACTTGTATTTCAGTGCAACAAAACAACAATATAAACTTTAACTGTGGATTAATAAATCTAAATTAATTTATAATAAACATTAGCTAAAATAATAACAAATTAGACACAATAAACTGTTATAGATACAGGCAAATGAAAATAAATACCTGTCTCCATATTTCCTTTGACCCTGAGTAATATTGTGCCTTCCATATTTTATGTCATAAGATCCGCCCTCGGACTGAGACACCAGAAATATTGCGAGCAAAAGAAACACACTCGTGATATATCTCATTGACGTCATTATACAAATGAACAACACTACCTTCCGTCTGCCTTATATAAAGCCATATGAGATGTTTACGTTCCAAGAACTAACCTAAAACAATAAATTTGTTATGACTAAGTCACCTGCGTGC
Source organism: Philaenus spumarius (assembly GCA_018207615.1). Lineage (NCBI taxonomy): Eukaryota > Metazoa > Arthropoda > Insecta > Hemiptera > Aphrophoridae > Philaenus > Philaenus spumarius. Next base: position 223,275 of record JAGFPH010000121.1, on the reverse strand, counting down.
ATATATTTTATCAGTTGGACACTATCTGTAAAGATAACGTCTTCTCATGCTCACACAAGGTTAATGTGATTTATAGTACTACTAAATATGCGTCATTCTCTCAGTAATTTTAAAAATATGTATAGCAGTAATTAAGACTGGAAACTTGCAATTCGTTTAAGTTCGTTCCACCACGCTCTAATGTTAGCTTCAAGTTCTGCGAAGTTCTTATTTAATCTCGAGATGAATACGCTTTTTGTAGCAACATAACCCGATATAAAACTTCACCGTATGTACTGCCTACTGTTCAGTTCCTATTGGATTGTAGTGACGTCTGTCTACTTAATGCCAATTTATTCTGAAACGCTTAAGTGTTAATTACCGTGTTTAGTCTATACTGTGCTGCTTTCTTTTCCAGTAAGAAATGAGCGGAATATTAAAGTTGACATATTGCGGGACGAAATTTAAGCCGACTTGATTGTATTTAAATGCTATGTTTTAAAATCAACTTAATATATTGAGTTGCAAATCGTAGTTAAGTTATCACTTTAAAAATGTTAAGTCAATATTAAAACTTGTCAGTAAAAACCAAAAATTCTTTGTAAAATCAACAATTGTAGAGCAAGACTTTCTTCTGAAGTTACCGATATTGTCCAGGTCATTCTATAAGAACATGTTGATCGCCTTTGCGTTAAAATGTTTTAGAGTAACGTATTTTTAGGCTAGTTAGTTGAGCTTGTTGCAAAGTCCAGTTATTGATGGCACGAAAACTAATTAGAATGATAGTGAGTATTAAGTTTTCTTTATCACGAAAATGTGCCCATATTCGTTGTGATTTAGAACGTAAACAGATTAAGTTTAATTAAAATGTTATTAAATGCAAATTAGTTTAGTAGTTATTTATTGCAACATGACATATTCTATTCTGCTGCAATGTGTTTTGTTTGAGTCTTGAATTATCATTTCTTCCAACATTAACTGAAGGTACTAGTGTAATAGAAACAAGTGAGTAAGGAGAGCGCTATGACGTTTTAACGAAGTATAACTTCTTTTCCGATTAGCCAGCTTAAAACTGCGTGTACATTTTTTGGTTTGTAAGTCTAGTTTCTGTATTTTCTCTTTTTTTCACTTGTTTGGCATTTTGCGGATAAATAATATTCAATTTAATATTATAACGTATGATTGTTTATTATTTTGTTTAGAAAATACTATATTATTTCCTTTTTTAAATATCTCTGTGATTATAACCTGATAAGCCTACTTTATTGAAAAATACGTTTCATTAGTACACCTACATATTACTGTATTCGTTTTAAAACTTTTGTCGTTATTATTTTATTAGTATTTTATGTGCTATAGAGCCTCTTAATTTTATTATTTTAAACTTTTATATGTTTGGACATAAAGCTAATAAATCATAACTCTTGTTGTAGGTAATAATCCAATACAATTATGTATCAACTCACAATACGCCCCAAATGTTTAGTCATTTTAACTTTGGTTTGTATTAAACTTAATTCTTCTCAATAGCTTCATTGATTATTTGTTTCTTAATAATTATTAAACTACACTTTTCTCAAACTTATTAACTATACACATATGTTGAAACATCTGATGAAATTTGAATGTTTGACTACGGGAACATTTAGTAGAGTTTACTTTTATGTGCAGTGCTGTTATATGAATTGGTTAAAAATATATAACAATAGCACTAGGCTTAGTGAAAATTTTGTTTTAAGAATGTTAAGTACAATTTTGTGTTAATATTTATTTTTATTAAATAAATGCAATTTAAATAAAACACTTCTTACCTAAATAAATCTAGTTCAATAGTTCATCTAATGAGGTCTTTAAGTTTAATTTAGCACTTTCATAGGCACCAAGTCAAAGCGTTTAGTTATCTTAGATTAACTCAACTGGACATATATAGTCGAACTTTGAATAAGTTCTGATTGTCAAGAAGTTAAAGAGTTTCTGCGTAGACATGTTGATGAAGTCTGGTTTAGTGCTTGTCAACAAACATCCTGATCTCTTCGACTATCGTTAGAATGCAAAGATCCAGGTTACGAACACATCACGAGTGTTCACGACATTCTGCAGGACTGTTTAATATGTTAATCCCTCTCTTTAACTATTTTCTATAAATCTATAGATTGATTTATTTCTAAGATTTACCGAACAAAATATTCTCGTTACTAGGTGTTGCTAAACGATTCCACTATGATTTTCTGAATTAATCCATGTCATACTGATACAGCAGAAGTGTGAGTCTCAGAATATATCAAATAAAGCGTGCCTGCAATGTGATATTATTTTAAATTTTACGTAGATATCTTATTTGGATTACTCAGCGTCCGACTTCCGGTTTAGCAGTGTAGGCAGACTGTTTATAGTCGCAGAAGCCAGGGCAGCCGAAAATGTCAAACACAGTTACCCTTTTTCTTGTATATTTCACTATTAATTAGAAATATCGGACGAAAATTCTATTTGAAAAGTACTTCTTCACTCAACACTGGTCATAAAACATGACGTCATCTTTAGTAACTGATCCAACGTTTAATTCAGCTGATAGTAATGAACTTCAATTTAACTACCGGTACTTATGATATTTGTAGTTACTTTTAGTGTTATAGAAATGTCTGCAAATGTTTATTACGCAAATCAAAATTATTAGATTTATGTACTCCTCCCTCTCGCCCATAGTACAAGCTTATTACTGTAAAACAGTTGGTAAATAAACAAAAATGTAATCCTATTGGTACAATGTTACTTTCATTAAAACAATGTTTACTAATAAATTAATTGTGTTTGGAGTGTTATATTACTATGAGTGTTATTATTAACTATGGCCTACGTTATATGTATGTACCATAGGGCTGGAAGTGAACCCCGTATTTTAACCATTTCCAACCCCTAAAATCAATATTTTGCAAAATCCTTTCTTAGCGCACATTTTTAGTGGATTGTTTACTTAGTGTATAAACAAAATCGACTTTAAAATTCTTCCCTGACTTATTCTGTTTTCACAAAATGGTCTGAGGTATTTCTATTAAACATATGATGAGGATTTTTATCATCGTTATCCCAATGTTCACGCTTCTTTAAATTAACTAAATTATATCTACAGAAATGGAAACATGCTATAGTTTTAAGGAGTAAAATTGAGTTACTGCTACGGGTTTTATTTCTACAAGCCACTTTGGTTGTCTAATTGTAATTTTTGAATGAATTCTTGCAGTATTGCAATAAAGTAGAACCAGTTTCTGTATTTAAAAGCAGTGAATTTATTTTTCTCACACATTATACATAAAAATAATTATTAATTATTCATAAAATCGTTTTTAAGATTTTCACAACTATAGAAAATTCTGTTAATATTATTTTTTCCCAAACCCTTCTAAAATATGTCAATTTCAGTTCTTTAGGTTAATTATTACACACTCAAACATAGCCAAACTGGTGAAATATAACGAGAAATTAGGTAAAGGTGATAATAACCATTGTGATTTTACTTCTTTCACAATTTATAACTTTGAATACATAATTTTGTATACCTATGTAATACCGTTATCATAAATCCATCCCAATACATTTATGGCTGCAATAGTGGCGTTTAAAGTTAACACATTTTTGGAACTCTTCTTTGCTGTAAGCCTTCAGTATTTTTTCAAATTGTAACAACTAAAGAATTATATATTTTGTAAAATATGTTACTTACAGTAAAAACATAAATGCGCTAAAATATAACCTTGCTATAGTGTCAGATTATGAATTACATAAAGCTTTTGACGTGCAATTTTTCAGTAAGTATTTTTACTATTATAATTATTATTGATAATAAACAACTACAAACAACTACTTAAAGCCATACAGTGGCAATCCATAAATTTCCGTGGTGAAATTATAGCCTTCGGAACGTTGAGATTTTAAATGAACTGATAAGTATGTCCTTCCAACTCCGCCATTGTTGATGAACGCGTAGCCTCCTTTACCATTCTTCACATGGTCAGTGATCTTAAAGTAAGTTATAATTGTGGTGTTTTTCCTTTGACCGCGTGGTGGATATTCCACATCTGTTGAAACTACTTGCCAGAAACTTGACGGTCTCAAAGCGTGATCAATGAACAATAATCTAAGAAAATCGAACAAAAATAATAGTTTTAGTTCTCACTTCATTCCTAATTAAAACATATTTTAAAATTGGGTAAATTGTTTTGGTGTTTACCCGTAATTCCATGCAATAAGGCTTCCCTTTCTATACGATTTAATGTTTTGGAAACAAGAAAACTGACAAATGCTCTAATCTTTTAAAAATACTTATTCATAATTTAAAGCATCTCATTTTGAATACATTCACAACTAAAAACCTTTGTTTTATTAGGATTTGAAATTATACTATGAAAATGTAGAAATCCTTAGCCACTTCAAACGAGCATTCGATGTATATGGTTTAAATGGCAGTATTTGCTTTATATTTAATGCGTATCTCAATTAAAACACCTAAACCTACAATACTTATGGTCTTCTGTTAAAATTACATGTCTTGTAAAGTTTGCCACATACACAATTATTCAATTAATTAAATGTGTTTTGATTTGAACACTATATGTTTACTATTATTTTTTCAATTAACTTATTTATATTAAATATGTATAATGTTTAACTTTATGTAAACAAACAACAACTTGGTTTAAAAAACTTTTTTGGTTTAACAAATTTGTTTATAGTATAGATCTGTATTATAAATAAGATGTATGCAATAATTCAAACGTAATGGAAAGTTAATATAAGAGGTATATATCTATTTTATGAAACATAAGATCAATTATTAAATCAATTTGACATTTATAAAGATGTAGTATATTTAAGTAATGTAATATCTGTTTTTTTTTTAATAATTAAATTGAAATGATTAATAATATTGTCACAGTTTGTATTGTAAAACTATTATCAAACTCCATTGGGCTTATGAAACAGACCTTTTAAAAAATTGTTTCCAAATAATTATAATTTTTATTTGTTCGTCCTTTTATCAAGAAATTAATTTTAAGTATACACCTACACACCAAGTTTAAATTAATATACAGTTATGTTGTGTTGTCATAGCAATTTTTTAAGAATCGAACAGCAATTTGAAAACCTTAAATAATACATTTTATAGAAATATGTATGATATTTCTGTGTAAAAATATAAACTTTAACTGTGGTTTAAAAACTTTAAATTAATTTATAAAAAACATTAGCTTAAGTAATAGTAACAAATTACACTATTATAGATCCAAGCAAATGAAAATTAATTTGAAACCTTAGGTATACCTGTCTCCATATTTCCTTTGGCCCTGAGTAATATTGTGCCTTCCATATTTTATGTCATAAGGTCCGCACTCGGACTGAGACACCAGAAATATTGCGAGCAAAAGAAACACACTCGTGATATTTCTCATTGACGTCATTATACAAATGAACAACACTACCTTCCGTCTGCCTTATATAAAGCCATATGAGATGTTTACGTTCCAAGAACTAACCTAAAACAATAAATTTGTTATGACTAAGTCACCTGCGTGCATATATATTTTATCAGTTGGACACTATCTTTAAAGATAACGTCTTCTCATGTTCACACAAGGTTAATATGATTTATAGTACTACTAAATATTCGTCATTCTTTCAGTTATTTAAAAAATATGTATAGTAGAATGGAAAATTGACGCAATTCGTTAAAATACGTTAGTAAAGTCTTTACTGTGCTGATTTCTTTTCTAGTAAGAAATGAGCGGAATGTTCTAGAGTTGACATATTGATATTGCTGGACGAAATTTAAGTCAACTTGATTGTATTTAAATGCTATATCTTAAAATCAACTTAATATATTGAGTTACAAATCGTAGTTAAGTTATCATTTAAAAAATATTAAGTCAACATTAAAACCCAAAAATTGTAGGACAAAACTTTCTTCTGAAGTTGGCTCTATTCTACAGGTCATCCTATAAGGTTAATATGATTTATAGTACTACTAAATAAATATGCGTCATTCTATCAGTTATTTTTTAAATATGTATAGCAGTAATTAAGAATGGCAAATTGACGCAATTAGTTAAAATACGTTCAAAGGATAGTTTCAGGTTCCGCGATGTCCTTATTTATAAATCTTAAGATGAATAAGTTTTTCGTTACAACATATTCCCATATCAAACTACTCGTATGTACTACCTACTGCTCCCATTGGATTGTAGTGACGTCTGTCTACTTAATGCCAATTTGTTCTGAAACGATTAAATGTTAATTACCGAGCTTAGTCTTAGTCTGATTTTTTCTTTAATAAGAAATGAGTGAAATGTTGGAGTTGACATATTGATGGACAAAATTTAAGTCAACTTGATTGTATTCAAACGCTGTTTTAAAATCAATTTTATAGATTGATTTGCAAAGCGTTGTTAACATTTAAAAACATATTAAGTCAACATTAAAACTTGACAGTAAAAACCAAAATTCCTTTGTATAATTAATAATTGTGAGAGATCTGAAGTTAACGCTATTACCCAGATCATTCGTTAAGAACATTTTGATCGCTTTTGTGTAAAAATGTTTTAGAGTAACGTATTTTTAGGCTACTTATAAGCGTTTAGTTATCATAGATTAATTACTCAACTGGACATATAGTCGAACTTTGAACAAGTTCTGTTTGTCAATAAGTTAAAGAGTTTCTGCGTTGACATGTTGATGAAGTCTGGTTTAGTGCTTGTCAACAAACATCCTGATCTCTTCGACTATCGTTAGAATGCAAAGATCCTGGTTACGAGCACATCACGAGTGTTCACGATATTCCGCAGGACTGTTGATATTCGAATCCCTCTCTTTAATTATGTTCTATATTATCCACCTATTCCGAATTAATCCATGTCATACTGATACAACAGAAGTGTGAGTATCAAGATATATAAAATAAAGCGTGCCAGCAATGTGATATTATTTTAAATTTTACGTAGATACATTTTTTTAGACTTTCAGTTTATCAGTGTAGGCAAACTGTTTAGTGTCGCAGAAGCCAGGGTGCCGAAAAATTCCAACACAGTTACGCTTTGTCTTGAATATTTTATCATTAATTAGAAATATAGGACCTAAATTTTATTTGAAAAGTACTTATTAACACTCAACACTTTTCAGAAAACATTGCGTGTCGTCATCTGATTTAACGTTTATTACAGCAGATAATAATGAGCTTCATTTTAACTACCGGTACTTATGATATTTTTAGTTACTTTTAGTGTTATAGAAATGTCTGGAAATGTTTATTACGCAAATCAAATTACAAATTTTTAGCCCCCCTCCCACGTAAATAAACAAAAATATAGTCCTATTTTGGTGCACTGTTAGTTTTAGAAAAAAACAATGTTTACTAATGAATCAACTGTGTTTAGAGTTTTATATTAGGCCTACTATGATTGTTATTATTAACTATGGCCTACGTTATATGTATGTACTATAGGGTTCCGTCACCTTCTCACTTCGCTCACAACTCCCACAGCGACTCACTACGCTCACAACTCCCACAGC
>JAGFPH010000121.1:202187-215729 GCA_018207615.1 Philaenus spumarius | reverse complement strand
ACTCCCACAGCGACTCACTTCGCTCACAACTCCCACAGCGACTCACTAAATATTAGAGAATACAATAATCTGTTTGCATATGAAAACACGGGATTAAAGATTGATTATGACAGAGATTTTTAATTTTGACATAGAAAAAATACAATTTCAAGTTATAAAATATGATCCAAATGTGATACGATAAAGCAGTATTTCAATCTGGTCAGACAGTCTTAGTAAGGTATATAATTGGCATAAATGTTAAAACTGATAGGGGTTTGATTTATGATATAGTAAGCCTTTTTCGTTTTCTAAACTTGCCATTTCGGTTGCTATGGTAATAAATCTAAATGCTTTCCAGAAAAGTGAGATGGTTCAGTATATGCATAATCTAAAATTGTGTTAAGCTTATGATCCAAATTAGCAAATTTTATTGTAATATGTAACAACTTAATCGATGTTTTAATTATATTGCAGTATGCCTTTTTCTTTGATTTTTTGTTCATGTTTGTTTTTATTTTGTTAACCTAACCTAAAACACTGCCGGTTGTGAATAACAATTGAATTAGGAAAATAATTAACTGTACAGTATTTTAAATTGTCTAAGTTGATTGCTATTGTAATAAAAGTAAATGCATTCAACAAACGTGTGTCGATTAAGAATAATAGGCCACATCTAGAATTGTGTTGCTAAGTTTTTGATTCAAATCAGCTGATTTATATATACAGTTTGGCACCAATAAATATATTTTTGGGATTAATTAAAAAAGTTACCCCTTTTTACCGCTACCACTTCAACCCTTATTGTCGCTCACCCCTAATCGACTGTACGAATTGCACATGGATTGGTCCTGAGCCGATTTAAACCATTTCCACCTCGATTCAAAGCTGTTTCCATTTTTTTCCAGAAGAATCCTTAATTTAATTGGACAAATATTTTAAATAGAATACTCGATAATATTTCTTCTCTAGGAATATTTAACGGATGACAGTTTTAAAGGAAACATTAACAGAATATTTTGCAATCTTTCTAGAAGATAAGAATATTAGTATAGAGACAAAAAATATTTTATTGCACAATAGGCAAAATGTTCACATATTTTAAATATAGCTTTTAACATCTTTATAACAAATTGTTTCGTAAACGATTGAGTTTATATCGCATCTCAACGTCACGTGTAATAGATTCGCCAACTTTACAATTTCCTCTATCTTTTCTTATCTTAGCAAAGTATGCACCACGCAAGTAATTAGAAATAGAAGTTACATTTAGATAAATTGCCATATAATGAATGCCATTGTAAGTAGACCCGCCTTGGGACGAAATAAAGTGCTTTTAATCAAAGTGGCTTCGGATGACTCTGTCTAGTGTTTAAGTGGTCCTTAATATATCATGGAAATAAGTTTATTGCCAGCCACTGATACCAGAGACCGCCATTAATCAGATGGTACCTTTCAACGCCACCCAAAGCAATTAGGTCTCAGGTAGAAATAGCTTCGGATTGAAATGAATTGGTTTGGTTAGAAATTCCTAATTAGTAAAGATAGAAAACAATGGGTGTGCTCTAGTAGCCTGCAACTCCTGGAGATGGTCTTCTACGGAAGCTCAAATGGTAATTCCATTGGGAGGACTGAAAAGCTCGATTATTTATATTGTAATTCTGTATGTTTTTGTTACAATTCTGAATCTTATTTAATTGTAAGTGTTTACTACGTTGTATAACAACTTATTTCAAGTGCATAAAATAATATTATACATTATCAATTAAAACTTATTTTAAGAGAATCATTACAAGATAATTTTTTCTATAAAAATATTTCTGGAAAACTTTCATTTGTAGTTAAAAAATCTAATTCATCTCAACGCAGCAAGGTGGGATTGCTCAACGCAGCAATTTTTATATGTGTCAATTTATGTTGGTATTTTTAACTGATGGACCCCGTTAATAGCTATACAGTATAAATAATAATATTAATGGTTGCACATAGTTACTAAAGTACTATATAAATATGTACCGGGTGTCCCACGAAGAGGTCCCTTTTTTTGAATTAATATATTAGATGCACCGAACACTCTACAAACCTGAAACTCAACAGTCCTAACATACACATATGTAAAAGAAATACACCTGAGTATCAGTTAATTCTGACACATTAGGACAAAATGGCGGGATATCAAAGAAATAGTACCTTTTCGTTAAAATAGTTTTATTTGCTTAAGCGTTACAACATAATTATTGAATTTTAACGATGCTACTAAGCACTAAACAACGTTAGGGAATTAAAGATATAAGTAACTCATCAATAAATTAAATCTATTTGATCCATAAACCTTATTCAAACTGATGTCCATCGATCGCAATGCACTGATGACAACGAAATAGAAAACAGTCATACGCTTTGCTGAACAACTCTCGAGGTATCAACAACAGTTCCTCTTCGATCAACCTCATTAGTTCATCGTCTGTCGCAATGTTATGACAATAAACCTTCTCCTTCAAAAAGCCCCACAGAAAAAAGTCACAAACAGTCAAGTCAGGGCTGTAGTTGTTCCTATTCTAAATATAAGTAGGTTTACCCTTAAAATACGATTGCTGACTTTGTTGTTTTTTTGTTTTTCCGCCATTTTGTTTGGATCAATCAGAATTAACTGATACTCAGGGGTATTTCTTTTACATATGTGTTAGTCACGACTGTAGAATTTCAAGTCTGTAGCCCGCTCTACAGCGCTGATACAGGTCATATCAATTCAAAAATAGGGAACTCTTCGTGGGACACTCGGTACATAACCTCCCGTTAGAGATGTTCATTAGCGAATTTGCATAGGAAAGATTAGCTATTGTAGGGAGAATTATGGCAAGACCTAAGGTCGGGAGTAGTAAATGAGCACTGCTCATGATCCCCAAAACACATTTAGGGGTGTCAATTAATTTTATATACAAATATGTATATATGGGTTCGCACTCTGACCGACTCATTTTAAATTTGGTTGTCTAAGTCGTGCCAAAAAATCCTAAAACCGAAAGTACGTTTTTGGACAGGAAGTAACTATTTTTTGAGAATTTTTAATACTAGAATGAAACTATTTGGGGTTTATCTAAAAAAAAATGTAGAATATTATTGTGCACATTTTGTTTTTTACACGACCTTGTTGCTCGTTCGGTTTCTCCAAAATCTATCAAAACATAAAATACCATTAACGTACCCGGTTAAAATCCACGTTTGGAGATTTTTAAAGGCATCTTCTGATCAAAGTTTGTACGCTGCGAGCGAAGTGAAGCAGTCCATAACCCGAAACCGCAAGGTCGAGGTGCAAACTTGCTAAGCGAGGTTTTCCTCTGGGGTGGAACGAAGGTGCGGGTGAGTCGAAAGTGCAAAGTAAATCTACTAATATATTTCGTACTCAAAGGCATCTCTTCATTGCCTTTGTAAGTAGAAAAATTTCCCAAATAGTTGTTTGAAAGCCTAAAACATATCAAATTAATTTTGAAAATTACCTGTACTTACGTCAGCGGTTCAGCTGCGTGGTCCAATTATTTTCTTCATTTATTTAAACATTAGATTGGAATTTTGTAAAAATATGATTAGCCTAAGTTACTCTAAGAAACATATAAGTAACAATCAGGGAAATATTTTTCGAAATAGGTTCAGTAAACTGATAACTTTTTGAAAGTAATCCAAACTTAAAACAAATATCACTTAAACTTTTGGCATCTAATTGTATTATTAGTTTTGACTACAATAAATTTTATGTGCATCAGAAACTAATGATTGCATGGTATATGTGGTGTACATTGTTTTTAAATACATTTTAAAACCATAAACTAACTTTACTCAAATAAATCATAGTAATAACTCTATTAACTCTTACAAATGCGTGCACATTTTTCATTGATTAAAGAAATTTGTACCATCATAAGAGTTAGTTATACATCATCTATTCTACGATCTACTTTGAACTTTGTTAAACAAATTGCACATTTTAAGAAAATCGTATGAACAGAATAACAAACTTAATATTGTAAACCTCCAGAAAAATATTAGAAGTGATAATTACGTATGTCACAATAACTACAAATACGAGGATCAATTTGAAAACCAAACTACAGTCTCGACCTCTTTCAGGTTTCGTAAGACCATTATCGAAAACCATTATTGTTTCTCAAGTCGTAGATTAGGATGTTAAGTTGTTAACAACCTAGGCGGGTATATATTTTGTGGTAATCATTAATTAGATTATTGTATTAATTAATACATTCAAAGCACGCAAGCAAATTATTAATCTTCGTTTTTTTGGAATGAATAATATGGATTTTGATCAACAGAAACAATTAGATTACTCAACATGTATTTATAGTTGTATTAGTCGTTAATCTAAAATTTCGCTTAGCTGAGATCTAAAATTTTATTTCTCTTACCCGATTAATTTGCTGGCAATTGCATTCCAGATTATTTTAGTAGGTGTTATTGACATGAAGTTTTAATTAATAATTAAAAAGAAAAACTTGTTTAAAATTTTATATATATTTTTTTTAATTTGTCAATTTATTGTTACTATTGTGCCAATTCTGAAGGAGCCGCAATTGAAAATATATTATTAATATTTGAATATTTTTGCCCTGAGAGAATATAATATAAAGGCATCAATGTTTCTCATATCATTGGAACTAATCAAGTTATAAAAACTGGCAAGACGCCATTGCTGGTATATTATTCTTGGCAATATGCAAGGTGGTCTAAAAGTCTTTTACAAAATAGAGTGCCTATACGCGTATATGTAGAGGGTAAAAATTAATTAAATATATAAAAATGCTCGTTGTATCCAGAATCTTACAAGCTAACGGGGAGAACGCAAGATACCTTTTATGTAGCTGTATATAAAACCACCATAAACAATTTCAATTTTCAAATTATATCACCTAAAGAGGCTTTCAGTTAACTTCTTAATAGAGTTGGAGATTTTAAAATAGAATTCGCAGACTATTTGCAATTTGCTTTGTATAATCTCGATTCCGTGCTCCTATTTACCACGCAACGCTCCATTGCTATTCTGCATTGCTGCGTCTTTAACCTACAAACAACAGTGCCTACCTAGATACAAGGCATGTTTCTGTGCACATTAAATTAACTGTACACTATGCTAACTTAACTTAATTGTTAACTACGAAAGATAAATTTATAAAATACTTTATTTATTGAAAGCTGCGAATCCAGAGCCCAGGCACAGTAAACTTGTTTTGTTTTAAATCTCCTTGGTTGTATAGATAAAATAAAACCTGAACACAAAATCTCACAATAAATACGTTTACTAACCTCAAACGCGTTTCAACGACAATGTCGCCATCCTCAGTGATGCACGGGTTACAGTAACCAAACTATAACTCCTTGGTTGTATAAATAGTTCTTAAAAAGCATCGCTTTCTTACGATTACGATTAGTGTGAACGTTTGGTGTTTATTTAATTAATCCGTTGGAAAATACAAGTTTTATTAAAGCATTTACCAAATTAATTCCCCTTTAGGTTTTTCAAACAAATTACAGTCCTGTTATTTCTAGTTCTATAATATACAGTACTATATATTATATAATAAACTAAAAGTATTATATTATCGTTCTGTAATTAATTTTATCTCATCTTTCGAACTTGAAATTTATTTTGGCTACCCGCAAGTTTTAAGTAGTATGTTTTAGATGAGGCAAATTTTAAAAGTGTTATTAGTAGTATGAAAACGAAAATGAAGACTAACAAGAAGCGTTACTTTATTATTATTTTTGAATAAAATTATTTCTTCTAATTTAACGAAGTGCTCGTCACTTATTGGCGGGACGTAAGCTTTTCTTACTTGAATAGAACCTGAGATGATGCCATTTCTGTACACTATTCTATCACCTTGTATAAGAATAATCATGTGAAAGTAATACATTTTCTATTTTTTATTTATAATTTAATGCCCCTGAAGCAATAAAAATATGTTTTGTTTGAAATTTACATTCCGACCTGCTACTTTCGAAAGTTTTGATCGAATAAACTTTTAAAAGGTCTATTAAAATTATATAAATAATCCTTAGACCTTTGGATAAAAATAAATTAGTCTGATACAAAACAACCAGACTTTAATCTTGCTGGTTATTTGAAATAAAGATTAGAATAATCATAACTTAGAGCAGGTACGGATCCAGGAACACATTTTAGGGGGGTGCGGAATACCGGGGCTCTGGGGGTATGGAATGCCAATAATACATACCCCAAAAGGAAATCGGTATCGGAAATTTTTGAAAATTACAACCTTTAAACTTCGGCTATTTTACATGGTTTCAAGGCTTATAAAATTACTTTTTGATGGACAGTATTGCCATAGCCTACTTAAAGTTTTTTTTTAAACAAAAATCCGATTAATTATCTTTTACGAACAGCAAACTAGGTTGTATAAAAATATTTGAACATGTTTATTTTGTGTTACAACCATTAAATAACCATTCGCCTTTTTCAATGCAATAAGCAGTCACCCCCACCGCCCCCCTTGGATCCGTGCCTGACTAGAGGTAAGAAGGCAAATAAAGTAACATTCGAAGGCCCTAAACAAATTATTTGGATTAAGATATATAACGGAGTAATAATAATGATTAAAAAGAACCAACATGACTTGACTACACCTAAACAATAACCTAAAATAAAAGTTAGTTATAAAAATTATTTCAATGTATGGAATCAGCGGTTTGTAACTAAGAAATAAATATCCGCCATACCAGGTTTAATAAGTAGTGAACAACTTTACTGATTCTTGCACCACCACTAAAAATCTTCCATCAGCTGAAATATTTATTTTAAATGGGCTCATTTTTTAAATGAAGGATCACTTTTTTATTATTATTGTACCCATATAATGGTCTATTGGCGTATTCTTATCTGGAGAACCAGAAAATTAAATAATAAAAATAACTAACACTTAAAAATTTTCAGGAAAACATTATTTTGAAATTTTTTAAACAACCAATGTTTGCAAAATATGTTTTTACACCCTGCTGAATTACACTTAATACATTAATAAAGTAGGAACTAAGAATACAGCCGTTCCATTACGTTTACTCCATCCGTTTATGATACTAGGTAAAATGTGCGCATTTTCACGTAATTTATAAGATAATAAATTTGATTTATTTGTATCCTACTTCATATTAATGAATAGTTGTTAAACCCTACAACTTTCTATATTACTGTATTACTCTTGGATTTATCGAGCAGAAATAATGTCTCTGTTTTTAATAATATACAAATATTTGCATGTTTTGCAGACATATGGGCCTCCAAGAGGAATGGAAAGGTCCTCCAGTGTGTAGCCAGATTCCAGGACTCTCTCCAGGACAAACGAAGCTTTGTCACCTATATCAAGATCACATGTCTGGTGTAAGCCGTGGTGCCAAAGCTGGAATACACGAGTGTCAGTGGCAGTTTAGGCATCGGAGGTGGAATTGTTCTATAAACGAAGACTCTACTGTGTTTGGCCCCGTCATGAAAATAGGTGAAACTTTGACATCGAGATTGCTTCTGTTAATTGCTGAAATGTGTTATTATTGTTAAAAAATTTGTAGTAAGTCTAAGCAGGAGAGAAATATAATATTAATTAAAATGTAAAGCATATTCAAAACGTCAAATTCTTGGTTTAATAAACAGGTATAATTTTAGACCTTTGGTAATAGACGGCCATATCAACTATAATATCCTTCTACCTCAAAACAGTAAGGACTGAGTTAATTGAATAATTTAACTTAACTTGGTAATTAATTAGATAATTTCAATATTTCCGAGTAATATTGTGAGGCAATAAAATGAAAACGTACGCAGCCCACTAAAGGAGCTGATGTGACAATAATTATAACTTTCTTGGGGTGAATTCATAAATTCGTTCGCAAATACTAACAATAGGCCTACATCTGAAGGTGTCCATCTTTGAACTAATAATGTCAGTTTTATTACAGAAGTTCATTCTTAGTGGGCCACGCCAAACTTGAAGAAATTTAACATTTATTTTATAGAACCAATTCAGTATCGAATTGTTTAAACAGTAACAACTTGTTTCGATTATAGAGGTAAATTGTGTCATATTCATTTACCAAGCTCTGATATAAAATACATAATTTAGGGCTGTTTTTAGGGATTAAACGATTGACCAAACACGTTTTCAACCCCATTGTAAGAGTATTAAAATTAAATGAAAGCTGAGATCCGAGTCCTTAATTATTGCTTGTATTTAATTACTTACTTCTACAATGTATTACAGTTTTGGTGCGTGTTTAAAGATTTCTTTAGCACAGAACCTAAAAAATGACGTAGTGTTTTGAAATGAAATCTTCAAACTATAACTACCCCGAACATAAACACATTTATTCGACACCGTTGGAGCTCTTAATATAAAAAAAAAATAAATTCCCATTTTGACTAGCAGACTAGTTATTCTATGGGGGTGTAATTATTTTATTTACAATTATAGCTGATATTAAAGGTCGATAATTTCTTTCAAAAACTATTTATTGTGGAAACACATTTAATTAATAATATTTTATCAATACTGACTCCACGTGATAGATTCATTAAAGTAAGTTTCAAACATAATTCGTTTCTGAAATATACTTGTTCTACCCGTAATTGTATAAGTGATAAAAATGAATAAAATACACCTTCATAAACACGACTGTGGAAATCATATTTGATAAAAGCATTATGGGCTTTTCTTAAATAAAATAATCACCTTTCAAATGTTTCAAAAATGCATTAAAATTGTTTAAATTAATACTAAACTAGGGGCTCTGCCCCTGGACGCTCCGCTTCCCAACCCCGGCTCGGCCTTCGGCCTCAGATGGCTGCTTCGCTTCGCTTGCAGGTGGAAAATTCGATAAAGAATCTCGTTAATCTTTGGCTCGTTTGTACATAGGTGACTGAGCATAAATCAGCTGTTTTATTTGGCAGCTGACTCAAACTCATTAAAAATTATCTCCATAAGATTAACATGGGAAATTTGAAGGATTGTATACCGGAGCTCCTTCTCGGGTGAATAGCGGCTGAACGGATGATAATATATAAGACTTGACATATCTGTGAATGATTATGTTCAGTTTTTGATCCAAATTAGCTGTTTTATATATAATAGGGTTGTAACAACCAATGTTTGAATTGAATTTAAATATAGTTAGCATTTTTCGTTGATTTTTGTTTGTGTTTGTTTTTAGTTTGTCAATGTAACCTCAAAAAGGTAATACTCTTCAAATTTTCTAAGTAACGTTGCTATGGTATGAAAGTAAACAAACATGATGTGTTGCTAAGTTTTTATACGAATAGCTGTTTTTGTGTCCCTGATAAAATCGATAGAAATCTTTCTTCCATAAGATTAACATTGAAACTTTGAGGGCCAAAGGGGCGTAGTCCTAATGTCCTAGGACTTCGGTAAATGGCCTAAGACCTTCCCAGGGTTAACCTGTGTTACTATGCAAAATTTCAAAGCAATCGGATGGACGGTATACGAACGCAAAGTGGACAAAGAACCAAAAAAAAAAAAAACCCATAAAGAATACACAGCAGAAATTTGCATTTGATTATAACGTTTGTAAGGCGAAAGATACATGATTTGTAATGCTTGATGACATATCTGTGAATGATTACCTGCAATTAAAAAAAAAATAAGGAAATCGGCCGGATAGAATGGCCGTACTGACTGCCACAAGTTTTCATAAATTCTTTTAATATATAGATGTTGCAACTAAATTATAGACTTTTTATTGTTATTTATTTTATTTCGATATTTTATTTGTATTAAAATTTCCAATCTAAACGAGGTTAAAGTTTTCAAATACATCTATTCTTGTAACAATTAAACACTTTCCCTTAAGACCGTGTCTCGTGTGTATAGCGGTGCGCCGCGATTTGTTTTACCAAAGGCATAAAAGGCTGCACATGGTATAATAATTTAGCTAAAAATAATTAAGTGCATGAAACAACTAGAATATGTTTATGCCACTACACTGATTACTAATAGGTCTTACTTAGGCTCGGTTTAAATACGTTTAATTGTACTATGTTTTATAGTTCAGACCACTGGTGTGGGCCGATAGTTCCACCGCGCCTTCTATAGGCCTCCTAGATGACCAGAATTTATGATATGCAGTCATTGATTACCATCTGGACCACGATGGATACGTTTCTATTAACATCTTGATGTACGATCTCATGTTTAAAACTTGACTTTAATTTTACATGCACTTAATTTCTACAACGGTTGTTTTAGTGGATCACTTAGTTATATCTATTTTACTATGTTATATATATGTTTTTTAAACTGTTTTACATGTGTATGAAAGGTTGGCGTAAAATTTGAATTTGTATATTTATTTCTAAATTATTTTCTTCTGAATGATATACTGAGACAGCAATTCTCTACACTAGCATGAACATTTATTTGTGGCAAATAGTATTCCTGCAAAATGTAATTTATCCAAATATTTTAACAAAAATCGACAATGTAGGTACTGTTATGCTATAAATTAATATTGTTGCATCATACTTCTAATATTATGTACATTTTCTCTGGCTGAACTCAAATTGAATGTTCAGTCAATCTTATTATCAACATGTTTAATTTGGCTGAACAACTTCAGATTATATTCCACTTGACCAATTTTTAAAACTTCTCTTATTTAGTGCTTAACTTAAACATGATTAAACTGTAATTTTGCATCCCAAAGTGGTAATTGTTATGACTAATTGTAATGATCTAACGAGCAAGGACACTAGAAAAAAATGTCTGCCAATTTTACCTTTTAAGAAATAAATATTAAATATTAAAAGCAACTTGAAAATTTGAATATGACATTCTTTTTTAGTTTCGCTGAAAGTTTATGTATTAGTTATATTATCTTCCACATTATAAATCCTCCAGGATAGATTATTTCTTAAAGTGGCAAAAATTACTAGAATAACAATTACGTATAAAGCAGAAACTTAGCAAATCATAAAACATCACCAAATTCAAGATAGTAAATGTATATTAGTAGTATGTGTATGTAGTAGTATATATGTATCAACATATGAATACTACAAACGTACTAGGAAAACTGTTTTTTTTTTAATTTTAAGTTGTCAAATTTGGTTTCAGTTGTTTAAGTTTAAACATTTTCTATTTGAAATAAAATTGTATGGAATTTGTGTAACTATATTTAGCCTCTTGCACTACAACAACAATAAATTCGTGTTTTGCAGTTTAGAGGATCGTCTAGTGCTTCTAGTCATATACATTAAAAATAATAACAGATTCTCTAACGGGCCTTTTCTTCTCTGCTGCCGTCTTTATAAATGAATGTTGCCATTTTTTTAAAGAATATTTTGTTTTTGTTTTTTTCACAAATTAGCATTTGAAAGTAAAATTCCAGCAGCTTTACAATCAATTATGCACATAGAAATTCTATAGAAATCTATAACAGTTTGCTTAAAATAAAAATACTTCCTTTCGCGCGTTCTTTAAAAGAAGTAATTACGGACAAGTATTTGCTATAAACTTTTAAAACATATGTTTATGTATTAAATTATTTATTCAGTTTTGTTCACCAAAGTCGTCGTATTTGTGTTCTTTGTATTATTTGATAAGTTTTTATCAAATATATTTAATCACATTCCTCAAACTCTTTGACTACATGTCTTTATTCCTGTGTGTTTAGTAGCCTTTACTTTATTAATTAGAAAAACTTTAAAAGCGACTAATTGTCTTTTAAATTATAAAAACAAACAAAATACTTAAATATGTGATATAATCATAATGTACCCGATATATATTTTTAGTTTTGGAGTTTCCAACAGTTGCTTATTTTATTTGTTTATTTGACATTTTTTTCAAAAGTTGAATTTGAATATAATTATGGTAGGCATAAAACCTAACCAAGTTTTTAAAGAATCAAAACATCCCTTTTTTAAACACGCATTTATCATAAAGTTAATAGTAACATTCCTGTATATTAAATAAGGAAAACTAAATAACCATCGATTAATTTTGAAACAGCTATAGAATTTTATAACATCTCAGTTGAGGTTATGTATTTAAAACAGTAGAAAGTGGAAGAGACTGTAGTTGATCCTCGACCTTCAACTGACATTCAATTTCAATAGAGAACTCATAAATAAATATTAGAGTTCAATAAACGTATTGACGGACTTACCCTAAACTTGGTAATTTTAATATTCTCACTTCATACTGTGAATAATTCATTCTGGAAGACCGATAAACAACAAATGGTAAGCAATACTTTCACACTTATTTTCTCACAACAATGTCTCTAAATAAAACATTACTATACTATGTGTAAGGATCTTTGTTATTTTTATACTACACAACTACAGTAATACGAAACAGAAATAAAAAATATGTATTCATAAAGTCAGCTAACACAATTAAGACATTAGTGTACGTTTTTTATTACAAGTCAAAATGAATCGAGTTTTAGAAAACTTTTTTTTAATGGCGACTTAACTGTCTATTTAACTTAAAACTTACTTTATGCGATGAAAATAAGAAACGTTGTTTTCAAAATATCTTTACTAATAATGCACAGTGTCTGCTAGAAAGTCAGTTTTAAAAGTTTAAGTTGAAGACACATTTCTAAGGTTTGGCTGAGCTTACAAAGCAATCCGCGGTAGTTAATTATATCTACCGAATTTTCTGTCAACTAAAAAATCCTTGAATATAAACTTTAAAACTGTGTTATAATGCAACTATCTTCAGACGTACCTAATACTATCCAACAAAATTAATATTTTTGTAAAATCCAAGTAAATAAAAAGCTAGGACTTTCTGCGAATAACTACTTCGCTCGACGTATAGATCGCCTTCTGCGAATATATAGATAATCTAATATGTAAAATTGTAGATTTGTATATTCAGTATTTGCTATCGAGTTATCGGTTAAATGTGTTGGTTCGTGTAAGTAAAAATATTAGATTTTATATCAGTTTGACCTGTTAATCTTAATGACTGAGAAGGTGATCATTCGCCAGCAGTAGTTAAAACAAAAATTATAATTAATTATCATATTTCAGCTAGTAGAGAATCAGCATTCACTCATGCTGTAGCCGCCGCTGGAGTGGTTCATTCCATCTCTAGGTCTTGTAGAGACGGACAGTTGTCCTCATGCGCCTGTTCCAACTCAGGAAGGCCGAAAGACTTGCAGAGAGACTGGATATGGGGAGGCTGTGGTGACAACTTAGAGTACGGTTATAAGTAAGTATACTGAGTAATAGTGAGGTTGTTAAGAAGAAAAGCTATATTCATTTCATATAGTAAGAAGATTAATGCTCTTTTATTAGTATAACTTAAAAGTGCTTTTATTTTAAGTACTATTCTAATATTGTATTAACAACAATTGTAAACAAAAATTGCTTCAGATTCACACAAGGATTTGTGGATGTTCGGGAAAGGGAAAGGACGTCCCGGAGAGGGTCCAGGGAACAAGCCAGGACGTTAATGAACCTTCACAACAATGAGGCAGGAAGAAGGGTAAGTTGAAATATGTATACAAATTATTTGT
>JAGFPH010000121.1:176645-187630 GCA_018207615.1 Philaenus spumarius | reverse complement strand
GTGCGTCGCCTCACTGGTATAACTCAGTACACGATTAGTTAAACTACATTGTAGTCGACCACTGGCTAGCAAGGGACTGAAAGACAGAACTTTATTTTGCAGCAAGATGGTGCGTCACCTCACTGGTATAACTCAGTACACGATTAGGTAAACGACATTGTAGTCGACCGCTGGCTAGCAAGGGATTGAATGACAGAACTTTATTTTGCAGCAAGATGGTGCGTCGCCTCACTGGTATAACTCAGTACACAATTAGTTGAACGACATTGTAGTCGACTGCTGGCTAGCAGGGACTGAAAGACAGAACTTTATTTTGCAGCAAGATGGTGCGGCGCCTCACTGGTATAACTCAGTACACGATTAGTTAAACGACATTGTAGTCGACCGCTGGCTAGCAAGGGATTGAATGACAGAACTTTATTTTGCAGCAAGATGGTGCGTCGCCTCACTAGTATAACTCAGTACACGATTAGTTAAACGACATTGTATTCGACCGCTGGCTAGCAAGGGATTGAATGACAGAACTTTATTTTGCAGCAAGATGGTGCGTCGCCTCAATGGTATAACTCAGTACACAATTAGTTAAACGACATTGTAGCTGACCACTGGCTAGCAAGGGACTGAATGACAGAGCTGTTTCGCTTGGCCTCCACATTCACCCAATATGACGCCATGAAGGTGCACATGCCTCTACTCCCAACTGACCTACCCGATTTAATAAACAGGATTGAAGCAATTGTTACAACAATTACTCCAGGCACACTGAACAAGCTTTGGGAACTAGGCTTTCGACTTGATGTGTGCTGTGGTGCTCACATTGAAAACTTGTAGGAAAACTGTTTGAGTTGCTTTTTCATTTGATGTATTATTTATAATTGTAAGTTAAATATAGTAACTACTACAAAGTTTTAAAATCCGGATATTCATTTTTAAACTCCCGAAATAATGAATATAAATATATTTCAAATTCTGTACCACCAAATGTTTCACATAACAAAGTTTAGCCATAATTTTCTAAGCAATAAATCCTAAAGTCCTTTAGTAAGAAGTCCTTCACTGGAAGAGAAATATATTAGAGTCACGTTAAAATTGTAAGTTTTGGAACATGCTAGAAAATTGTTTATCAGTTAATGTTGTAAGTTTTCAATACATTTTATTTAATATTGTATTTTTTAACCTACAAAATGTTGCAGAATAAATTTATACATTATTCAGTAATATAAGTAGCATAGTACATTGTTATAGCAGCTGAGACTGTTTTTGTTGTATATGTCCAAGACTTACTTGAATTATTTTCTTCAATAAGTTACTTCTGTTTGTTTTGGACATCCAAAGATAATTTTAATCTATCTGAAAAATTATGTTTATACTAGTGGACATGGCAATGCTTCGCTATTGCTTGATTTACCTAACCTAAAATTATATTCAGTTTTTGATCCAAATCAGTTGTTGATCAAAATCAGCTGTTTTAAGCTTTTCATACGAACAGCTGTTTTTTGTGCCCCTGATAAAATGAAAAGAAATCGTTCTTCTTCTTCCTTAACCCTTTGAGGACCAAGAAGTGATAAAATTTGAAAAAACTATATATTTATTTATTAACTGTGATTAACGAAGGTTAACTAAGGTAAAACATATTTTTTTATTTTTTTTACTGTTTTTTTTTAGTAATTATAAATATATATACATATATAAATAAATTAGTAAAATTACGCAAAACAGCCCCACCCGGAGACCAGATATCTAGTCATATCCCATCAGCTTGGAAGCGAGCCAACCACCGTTTGCTTTACTTCCGCCCTCCTACCCTCAAACCACAGATATGATTAGATATCTGGTCTCCCTGGCTTTATGAAATAAAAATGACAAATTAACAAAACTTCAGTTACTTTACTATCGGTATAAATATTCCGTGTAAAGTAAAAGATAGTTTGTCACCACCATCTAGGAGCGGTTATTGGAAGTTTGCTTGGTTGCTCTTAAGTTTTAATCTGTCTCATTTGTATGTGTGAGAGGTTTATAATAATAACTTAGATCAGTTCTTATTAAGTTAAGTAATTAATTTAAAGCAATATGCTAAACTTTTAATACAAAATACTGACAAATGAAAGACTAGAACATGTTTTAAAAAATTGGGGAAATCACACCATATAAATTGTCAATTGAAAGCAAGCACTAGCCAAGCAAGTAATGATTTCTGGTGGCATTTGTTGAAACTAGGTGGAGACCTGATGTTTTACAGACCTGCAATGGTACTCTAAAGTACCTCCATTGCTCAACTTGTAGATAAAGCCATTGTTACCTTTTATAAAGGCAGTTAAATTGGGTGGTACTTAAAAGTCCCGTCAGGCGACAAAGGGTTAAGATTGACTTTCCATAAGATTAACATGGCAACTTTGAGGGTCACTGGGGCGAAGCCCTTAACATACATTGAGCTCATTTTAAGGGAAGCACAACTTCAGAGTGAGCTCTGTAAAATGACACCAAAAACATCAAAATCGGTTTAAAACTCTAGGAGGAGTTCTACTCACAAAATAACCCCTAGCAAATTAATTATGTATATATAGATAGATAATTACCAACACCAACAACCAGTATTTAAAATCCGATTCAAAATATAGACATAATGAAGGTAAACGAAAAAATATATTAAAAATATTAGGTTAGAAGGTTTAAGACAAAAAAATCATAATAAAAAGTTCCAAAGTAAATAAAAACTGTAGTTTGACACTTTTTGAATCAATATTTGGTCCAAATCACACAAGGTGAGAGAATGAAATAAAAATAAGATCTAAATGCATTCAAATTGTATACTCATATTGTTAGATTTGTATAAAATGTAATATTATATTTATTTATCTGTTTTAAAGCACACATTTATAAGAAAATTTATTTATATACCGGTACATAATACTATAAGCCTACCTGTTTGAAACCAAATTTGTGGAAAAAAATCAATTAATAATAGGTACTGACCAAATAAGATGAGTTTAAATTCTTTGACATTTTAAAAGTTTAAATATACAGAGCCATTTAGTAATAATAGTGTGAAGAAGTAGCATTATACTAATGGTATGATTTGTATAATTTTTATAATATGATTACCTGTAATAACAAAAATAAAGATATTGTAGGCTACTATTAGCAAGTAATTTGCTAGCAATTGCCAAAATGAAGTGCCATAATCATTAGTCATACGTAATCAAACTTAGGCAACTACTTTTTATTTGGTTACAGGTGATTATCTGAAAGATAAGTATGATGGAGCCACAGAAGTACGAGCCAACCGCAGAGGTAAATTGCAAATACGGGATCCAAGTTATAACTTGCCAACAGCCAACGATTTAGTATACATTGATGAATCACCTAATTATTGCATTCGCAATATAAGCGTAGGATCACTAGGTAAGCTTTCTTATATTTTACAGACATTTTATTTTTATTGCAATGTGTTTTCCTGTTTTTAGTATTTTTGTATCCAGTTTTTTTAACAAATATTATATTTTAATATTTCTATTTGTAATTAATTTACATTTATTTTGAAGCTTTTGTGCATTGCAATCCTTTTCATTGTGATACACTCAATAAAATAATTGTTAACATTTCTTCTTGGATAGTTCTCAATGTTTTATATGTCATCAA
The DNA here is from genome assembly GCA_018207615.1 of Philaenus spumarius. Lineage (NCBI taxonomy): Eukaryota > Metazoa > Arthropoda > Insecta > Hemiptera > Aphrophoridae > Philaenus > Philaenus spumarius. The sequence continues at coordinate 183,991 of JAGFPH010000121.1, read as the reverse complement.
TAGCTTCCAAGTCATCTTAAAACTATTTATAAATCTTGCTAGTGTTTATTATTATATACTTCTTTAACTTCAACAGAAAACAGTTTTCCATTGTTGGATTTAGGAAAATAGATAGCTAATTTAAACTCATGACAATCAGGTTTAAGTGGATTAAAAAATAGGGCAAATTATAAAACTATACGTTATTTAAATCATTGCTCTAACATTAAAGCTGTAATAAATTTAGAAAGATTTCCCTTTACTGGTCTTTTATTTCCTTATGTTTTCAAAACTGTCTTAAGAACAAACAAAAGATGAGTTTTTTTCTAAATTGTTCACAACTTGTGAAATAAACTCTTATGTCCACCTTATTAAATTTATAAACATTTCTTTTTAATACAAATCTTGTCTGAGGGGTGGAACAAAAGAAGTTTTGTTCTAAATTTTGATTAATTTATCCAGTACCTAAAGAAATCCCACTAGACTAAAAGAAACTATTACCCATAATCCTAACATTGTTATATTTTAAGTTTTGTTAAATGGGTTTACTATAAATTGGTAAATAAAATATTAAATTAAAACTAATATAATATACCTAAAATTTCAGGAACTCAAGGCCGTGTGTGCAATCGAACATCACATGGCATGGATGGATGTAATCTCATGTGTTGTGGCCGTGGCTACAATACAAAAAAAGTTACTATACGTAATCGTTGTGAATGTAAATTTCACTGGTGTTGTTATGTTGAGTGTAAAACGTGTGTGCAGATAGTTGACATACACACATGTAAATAATTTGTTTTTTAAATGTACCATTATTGTGCCAAACATTCTCTTGTGTATACAGCTTTATACTTAAGTTTAAGCAAACATCAAAATATATATTAAAATTAAGATGGAAATATTTTTAGAGTTAAAAAAAACTAGGCCTAGGTACTTTACTTTTAAATTAAAACCATTTCAGATGTATTTGAAGCTACAATTAAGACACATTTTTATTTCATAGCTACCAACGTCTTAGAGATAATACATTTCAATTAATGATTTAAAACAAGTTAGATGTATTTAGAATTTGAGTTATTAGTAATTTCACCAAATTATATTAACTAACACAAAATGAACATAACCTACCAATTTTACAAAGTACTTCTGCAATTTCAAGCCTAAAGGCAAATAATGACATTGGTTTACTATTGTTTTTTTTGCTATACAAAACCCTTTTGTACAAGAGCCACGAGTTGACGACTGTTATGTCAATTAGGTGATAGAATAGTCGGAGGTACCATTTTCTTGTTCTCATAACAATTCGCCCTCGCCCTATTAGACTATTCATTAAGTCCACTCCTCCCATGTGTTTGTTATAAGTAGTTATTACATTTGGGCAGGTCACCTTTTCATGCGTTTTTGTCTTTCTATTATATCGTACAACTTCTTTTGTGGGATAAGTACCGGCAAATGAAGACAACATAGTGACGATTTTATTATCTCTCCAAGCCAAGTTAGAAACCTCAGTTCCATCAACACTACCAACAAACTCTACACTTGTTCCTCTTGGTTGTTTTTTCATTTCAATATCTGATGGTAACTTGCAATTACCAATTCGGTTACGCCGTACAGTACCAAGTGATAGAATCCCTCTACTTTTCAAGTAAACCATTACAGGAATTGCAGTGTAAAAGTTGTCATGATACACTTTATGGTTTTTATTTTCAGGTATTATTCTTGCCAATCACACTACAACATTGCTGGAAGATCCCATGTCTGGTTCGTATTCTCTACGCTTATCTGCATCATTTTCTTGGCCCGAATATATCTCTAGGTTATAAACAAAGCCAGAAACACCACTAAGTACAAATAACTTGTACCCATATTTATGAGGTTTATTTGGCATATATTGTTTCATATGACTGCGGGCTTTGGTCGAACACATTTGTTCATCAATCGATAGTGATTCCTCTAAAGGTATGTCAGAAAATAGTTTTACCAAATGGTCTAGCACAGGTCTCAATTTAAACAATTTGTCGTGACCAGGTTCTCCTCTAGGAATTAAATTGTCATTATTGTTTAAGTGGAGAAAACTTCTTATCATTTCAAATTTATTGACAGGCATAGTTTCCTGAACGAAGGGTATACCAATTAATGGATGCCAATAGTATCTAACATTTTTAATACAAGCCAGACTTGTGACTAAGCAAATACCAATATATTTCTTTAAATCATTTGCTGTAATATTGACTGGTTTTTCTGGATTTTCCTGTGTACTGAATAATGAGCTTTGATTAGCAATGTGTTCTATAATGTCATTATTTAAAAAATGACTAAAGAATTCATAAGGTGAATTTAATGAAATAATTTCATCTGGCAAATCAGATGTTCCTGTGAAACTGGTGTCGTTAACTTCAAGATTTTTTTGTTTCCACAGTATTGGTTGTTTGTCAGGTTTTTTAGATTTTAAAACATTATAATTAGAACTGGATTGACTGAAACTATCATTAAATTGTTGCTGTTGTGAAGTAATTTGGTTAATGAGAGCACTAGAATGTAGGCTACACTAGTAGATGGTTCACTAGGCCTATCCCTCACCTGTATGTTTGTTGTTGCTGCACCTTCAGCTAATTGTTCATTTAGGCCTACTTGTAAGTTACAGTCTGTATTGTCTATTAAATCAAGTTCATTAAATAATATATTATTATCAAAACAGGGATCTACTTCATCATCATCTTCATCACTACATTCACTTCCACTAGGAATGTCTTCAAAAATATTTTCTTCATGTAGTTGTTGCAAACTTCCATCTCTACCAATGAAATATACACCATCTTCTATTTTATCCATGATTACTTATTGAATTTAAACTTATAAACTTGTTTTAAACAACAAAGACAAGTATTAAAAACACACTTCTGTACAACTCACTATTTAGAAAAAGCCAACTTGTTCTGGAACACAAACATAACCTGAAAGGATAACCACACTCAACAACCATATGACCACCTTGACTGAATGCATAGAGTAGCCAAATGGCAACCAACTTATTTTCGATCTAATATTATATGGAAAAAAGGTTTTGTAATAAATATAATATGATTGTTACAGTAGTATAAGTTATAATACAATCAATATTTTTATCAATGTATATTTTGAAGATTTTAGAGAAGAAAATGATCATACAATATGGTCATTTTGGTATGTCATAGAAGTACAAACCCAAGTGATTTTGAAGGCACAGAAAGTAAACGCTAATGCGATCTAGTGGCCAAACTTTACACTATCGACTAAATAAAGATTATATGTGTTGCATGAAGTATTAAAATGGCTAATTTTAGTCTGCATTTGCCGGTAAAAAGGAAATAAACAGCTGGTAGCCATTTGGCAACCTGATGCATTGTAGGGTTAATGATATGATAGATATGGTATGGATACCAATACACCCAATACTTGGTATTTACAAATATACTGCATGTTGAGTACGGTAGTATTATTTATGATTTTTATACTATAGGCCTACTTACTCTTATTAGAAGCTGTTGCAAATCCTTGCAAAGTATAACTGTTTGACTAGCAAATGATTTGAAGGGAAAACAAAAGTTAAATCCATTTTTCAAATATATATACTTTATTGTGTTATTGGCATTCTGATTTTCAGCTTTGTAAAATTTAAAAAAGATGGCATAAACTACTAATAACAATACAGGTAATTCTTAATCATTGACTCCAGGTTGAATTAGGCTTATTAATGTAATGTATAAAGTGTCTCTAGTTTGTTTTTGTTTTCATTATTGGATATAACATTCATTCAAATGATCTCAACCACTATTATTTTTAATAAACATTATTTTGTCACAGCGTTTATATTTATATATAATATTATAACAATGAAATAATTTTAAAATTGCAGTATATTCTCATAATTTTTAAATCCAATACTTATAATAATTGCTTTTAATCGGTGAATTTGTAATTTCAAAAATAATAATTGTATTTCCTGTAGAAATTTTACTTGCCAGGATTGTGTATACTTTTTAATTCTTTTGGTAACGTTTGCTAAACTACAACATTGTAGACCTACCATATTACAATTTTCAGGAGTAAGGTGTAATATTTATATTAAAAACAAATCAAGCTTACGGAAATATTTTAATGTGAACACAGTTTTACTAACGATGTAGACAACGGTATATAGAATACTAAGTAGTATTCTATATACCGTGATGTAGACTACATTTATAACATAATGAAGAACAATATGGTTTTACTTAAACTCTATTAAAAATGTTTGCAGTGGAATCACTTTTAAAAGAATTAGTTTTTCTCGATAAGGCTTTGCCAGTTAAACAATTTCCTTTTACAAAAACAGTAATGGGTAACGTCGACAACCATCGGGTTTAAACACCTTTTTCCATTACTTCAGGATTTTGTTAAGCTGAAAACTTTTCAAGGTAGGAGAATTTATCTGATTTGAGTTATTATGAGTTAAAATAACAGGTAGTTTCAAATAACTAATACAAAAATTAGAAGACAAATATTTAATATTGTTAAATACAAAAGTAATATAAAAATGTCACATTGGACTTTTGAGCTTAAATTTTTAACTCAGTTCTAAAAAAAACTATAATTAAAGCAAATCTATTATTCTTATTTCAGATTAAAGAACCATTAATTTCCTAAATACAATATACCTATATTAATACAGTAGGTACCTGTTTTGTAAGTTCAAATTTCATTTAATTTATTTTTGCTTTACATAGGATTACAACTAATTTGGAACAAAACACTAATGAATAATTGAAAATAATATACTATATTAAATACTGTACAAAATTATATTAAAGTACAGATAACAGTACAACTTCTTACAAGAGTTAGTTACTTTTAAATGCTAATGTGCAAAATCCATAAATTAACACTGCTCTTCATCAGTTTGTCCAAACTCCACTAATAATGTACAGAAAAATATCAAAAATGTATTTTTTTTTTTTTATCGAAATGATCTTATAAGAAATCTCTTCATTTAGTAGTTTACCAACATCTTTATTTTTCTCTATTGATTTTTACTTTCAAGAACAATACAAATACAGTACTACTGTGTTCCTAAAACTATACTTGTTGTATTATAATGCATTTTCAATTTCACCATCAAACAGAAAATATTTCATTCCTTTAGTTGCCTTTTTGATTTATAACAGAATTTTCTATTGCACAGTGCCAATCGAACAAAAGGGTCCAATCCGAATATACTACTACTCTTTCTAATTAGGTGTTTAACAATTCATATTATTTTGTACATGTTAAGGCTATGAAAAATCACAAATTTTCTTTGGATATTTTAATTGAGAGGAAACACAAGTTGATCTGAAAACATACTAAATATTTTGAGAAAAACGCAAATTAAAATCTTAATCCACTTATCTGTAAAACTAAATTTTAACATATTTTAAACAGTAAATAGTTTTCACACTATATGATACCATTTCCAATTAGTATAGTACAGTTAGTATAAATTGTAAGGATTTATTTTCATTCATTAAATCTGAATAAAATGTATTCTACCTGCTGGTAACTATATTTATGTTATTGAAATTATTTATATTTCATTTAGAAAATGTAAAACATAAAAGAAAGTAATAACAAAAATGATATGTTTAATTTTTTTGATGTGAAATAAATACACTAAAATCAGTTTTATAAATATCTTTTTGATGGCTACAGTCAGGGCTGCTTACATCTTTTGAGACACCTGGGCAAAATTACTTGGTCAAATAATTGGCTATACATTTTCTTAACCTTGAACCTTTATAAAATTGAATCTAAAAATTCCAGAAGCAGAAGTTAATTTGTACCATAGCCTACTTTGTTTTTTAATCAATTATTTTTAAAATGGGATTTTCAATTGACTTAAAAATTATCCTTGCTTTTTTTCTAGAGTCTAAAGCTCTTGAACACCTAGCACATTTATATATAATTTATTTTTATTATTACTTACTATTTAAATTGCGTAGTAGATCACTAATTGCTGATTTGGTGTGAATAAATCAGCACATACTTAACAAAATAGACAACATCAACAAAAGTCCTTCAATCATTTAAAAATGGTAGCTATTTAAATTCTTTGAAGGAATGTAGCTTTAAAATGTTGTACACTTAACAAAAATTTATCAAGAAGCACTTCTTTTTTTTAATGAATGCATTTTTTACTGAAAAATGCAACCAGAAAAAGGGCACCTAGAAGTCATTTAAGAAGGGCACAATTAAATTTAGTTTTAAAATAATGCCATCTTGATTATAAGTAAATTGTATTTAGTGTGTCATAATCAAACCATCACAAGTTTTGTCTTAATTAGATCATGTAAAATATAATCTTCACCTGACATGATTTTTAACTACCCATATTTAATTCAACAGTTATTTTTTTTAATAAGTACTATACTATCAATGGTAGTAATTATATAAACCTTATATTATACATCAGCATGTATCAATAGATTTTGGAACACTAAAAATACTGTAAAGAAAAATCATTAATACAAAACCACTTGTCTATTTTATTTGAAAACTTATAAATTTTCAATGAGTACTGTGGTGAATTTAAACAATTAGAAACACTGAAGCCCCAACAACAAGTTCGGTGAATAAAACTTCACAAATAAACTGAATCACATTTATTAATATAGTTATTCTAGTTCCCTGATGTAAATTTCGGTAACTAAGTTACCATCATCGGTATCATCGGTATAAGCAATACCTGTTATAGTTTCATTCTTGTTAGCATTAGTTTAGATTTAGAACCCTCAGATGATGGTAACTTGGTTACCGATATGTACATCAGGGAACTAGAATAACTATATTAATGAATGTGATTCAGTTTATTTGTGTAGTTTTATTCACCGAACTTGTGGTTGGGGCTACAGTGATTCTAATTGTTAAAAACCCTTAGTAATTATTAAATGCTTAACAAATATATTTATTAACCCCCAAAATTAGTTATAACATTTGTTTATTGAGAGGGATTTAGTTTCATTTTTAAATTGTAACAGTAATACTTCAAATTGAAACTTAAATATACTTTACAAAGATAAATCTAAATTTTGAGGTTTATAACTTTATCTATTTATATCTTTGTGTGTAAAAACTAAAGCAATACCTGTTAATCTTTCTAATACTGTATCATCTTTTTACAAAGTTGTCTTCAAAATGGAAAAACTTTCTCCAACCGTGGTATTTTTTTAAACCGTGTTAACAGTTTATGTATTTTAGAAGTTTGTCCAATGTTTTAGCAGTAAAGTGTTTTAGCTGGCCTTATTGTGGTGCTTCGCCACAAAGTTTGTAACGGAAGGTTACAAAAATAAAATAAAATGTTAGTTATACTG
>JAGFPH010000121.1:151209-169341 GCA_018207615.1 Philaenus spumarius | reverse complement strand
TTTTATTCACCGAACTTGTGGTTGGGGCTTCAGTGTTTCTAATTGTTGAAAACCCTTAGTAATTATTAAATGCTTAACAAATATATTTTATTAACCCCCAAAATTAGTTATAACATTTGTTTATTGAGAGGGATTTAGTTTCATTTTTAAATTGTAACAGTAATACTTCAAATTGAAACTTAAATATACTTTAGAAAGATAAATCTAAATTTTGAGGTTTATAACTTTATCTATTTATATCTTTGTGTGTAAAAACTAAAGCAATACCTGTTAATCTTTCTAATACTGTATCATCTTTTTACAAAGTTGTCTTCAAAATGGAAAAACTTTCTCCAACCGTGGTATTTTTTTAAACCGTGTTAACAATTTATGTATTTTAGAAGTTTGTCTGTCCAATGTTTTAGCAGTAAAGTGTTTTAGCTGGCCTTATTGTGGTGCTTCGCCACAAAGTTGTCCTAATTTAATCTTTTCAACTAATTTTGTTTTCATCAAAAGCTTATTTACAAGCGAACCAAAAGTTTTAGCTGTATTGTTGGTACAAGTTTTGTCATTTTAGAAATTTTCATCTTTAGTTGTAGAATCAGACAAACTAACATAAGTAAATTAGCCTACAGTAGCATAATTTGAGATTGTTGATTTAGTTTTTGTCGTGGCATATGGGTTTTAAATTGTTATTAAACACTTTTTTCAACAATTCCACCCCTTTATAAGCTCTTGTGTGGCATTTGTCACAATGTTTTTCATGGGAGGGGCGGTCACTTCCTCTGCTTCTCTCTAAATTTCCCAGCCCAGAACAATGATACATATTCCAACTAATGGTAAATTTCTGTCGTTTTAGCAACAATACATTAAATCAAGCCTTCAAATAATTATGTTTATATAAATTGGTATGAGGAATAAGTTCTTGAAGTTTTGAGACACCATTTATATCAAATACATATTCATAAAAAAAGCTTGGTTATTATGTGTTTTAAAAATATGAATATGTATATTATAGTTTATCAAACTAAGAAATAATGTTATGCAATGACTTTGCTATAATGAAGTTATTGTAGTTATTATATGCCATACCATATTACCGGTACAGAAATACTATCTTATCTATAAAATTGATCAAAGTTTGTAAAAATATAAAGTACACTATAATGTTACCCAGAAAAATATTTGACAAAATCTTTTTTATAAATTTTGTGATATTTTTTCTCGGGTATATTAACAATAATTAGTTTTACCTATTGCATTTACATTGCTTAAATCATGATAATTAACTGAAAAGAAACAACAACACAAAACAAGATAGAAAAAAGTTACATTAACATTTTAAAATTTATTATCTAAATATGGAAAAGTATAGAGTTAGTGTTTAAGACAGATGACATACAGTATTTGCAATAATAAGGTGCTTAGGTCTATTTAGCTGACAAATGTATATTTTCTGCTTACCGGTATGTGTTTCGTTTTGTATCTGTCAGGTTTCACTCAAAATTTGTATTTTAGATTGTAACAAAAATGATAGTTTTTGTTGAAAATTGCATGAATGAAACAAAATGTTAATACATTTCCCCTTATGTAATTTATTATTGTAGTATTGTAAGTAAAATTCTTAAATATTTTGGTGTACAAAAAATTAATTGTAAATACTTTCGAACAATATATTTATTGCTATAGTAAATATTAAGTAGACATAAGTAGGTTATATTAGAGTACAATGTCACAAACTTAACCTTAAATTAATTGTTTTGTAGTATTGTGTACTTATCTAAGTCTAACGTTATATTATGTTGACATTACATGTATTTATTTATTAATATCACAATTAATTATAAATGTAAATAGCTATATAATATATATTTGTATTCAACATTTCTATTTCATTCTTCATGTCCACTTTCTTCATTAAACTACACAAATTGTAAAATAATAAATCTATTTAATTTACTTTTTACATGTTCACCAATCTATCCTTTTTATTCCTGCAGTTTAGTATTTTAATTATGGGCCAACCCAAACAGGGGCAGGAGCAGGACAGACGACAGCATCTAAACTGTCAGAGGGAATGTAATTGGTGGGAAGAGTGTCCATATCAAAGTGAATAAGACTCTCCAATTATTGCTAGACCAGCGCCAAGTAGTGTTGTCTTGCTACAGTAGTTTTTTGTGTGAATCTGTGTGTACTCACCAAATTGATAGTTTTTCTTTAAGGATTAAAATGAAGATGCTTTATGAGACAAAGAGAAGAATCTCCTGTTACTTGCATTAGCCGAGGATGAAGACATGGAATCTCAAAAATGGGTCAATGAATCAATACAACTCGATTGTTCGCAGGAGAGTACCACACTCTTAAGGCTCATCTAAGGAAGGATGAGAAGAGGTTTCATATTTATTTCCGGATGACCATAGCTTATTTTGATGAATTGGATAGTCTTATTGCTGAGGACATTAAAAAACAAGACACAAATTTACGTGAAGCTAAATGTCCTAAGGAACGACTTGCTGTTACATTGAGGTAAGGCATTATTTTTACTTTCCCCCTGTACTATTGTCCTTTGTCAGTACTACCATAGATCATGAACAATAAAATAGATTATGCATGCATACATATAGTGGCAGTGTGGCGAAAAAAAGGTTGTTGGGAAAATATTGCATGATCGATCCGCGGGGTAGCGCTAGGGAGAAATCATTCAAGACATTGGTGCTACACACCGCTTTCGTCGTTTCCCCCATACATTGAAATAATGCATTGGATCGGAGTTCTATTAGGTTATCCAAATACAATGGTACTACTTATTGGTACTTATTATTGCCTACACATCAGATTAATTTTAGTTCATCTGCATAAAACCTAAATTAGTTTAAAAAAAAATTAGAACTGATATTAAGATTTTTCACTCTTGACACATGTTTTTTGATATCATTTTGAAGCCACCATTTTAAACACAGCTATGATTCAGTTTTTAGATACTTACTTTTAGTTTACATTTTCAAAATAAATTCATATTATATTATGAAAAGGATATTATTATGTTATTTATCATCAATTACATCAAAAACAATAACAAAACACTTAGTTAAATTTTGAAATGACAACTTCTGAGTTTCAAACTCTTCCAATTTTATTCTAATTTACAATTTGAGCAATTTTCATATTTACAACTGCTTACCTCTTTAAAAAAAACTTTCTTAAAGTTTTTGCATAACCCTGCATTAGATAATCAAAATATTTCATTTTCTCGCGGGTTTTTCTCTGAAATATTCAAGCTCCGGAATACTCTGGAGTGTTTGTATTTTAGCTCTTTTTCTGTTCTCTCTTATATAGGGCTACCTGTATTTCCATAATTATTCGGAAGAATTTCTTCAGTACGGTAGCGGTACCGATTAGTATGTCCGTGGTATTGTTAAGACACTGATAGTTTTGGTGAATTGCCACTTGTTTAACCTCGTGAAACGTCTAAAGAACGTATTTTATCGTCGTCTATCTTATCTTCAAGTACTATGTTTTATTTATCTGTGAGTTGTTGGAAAGGTTTAAAAACATTTGATAGGTGATCTGCAAAAAGATCAGGTTCTTTTTGAGTTTCCAACCCATGAACCATCTTGCACTTTTAAGGGTGGTCCTTAATTGGGTCTTTCAAATCGCCTCGCTGTTTTTCAGAGCAAGTAGTTTGTTTTATCATCAGCAGTCAGGTTACTCAAGAATTTTCCAAAAGACTAATTTTTATTGCTGTTTTTAATTGATTACTAAGTTTGCAATGATTTTATTACCAGGAAATCTTGATCATTGCCACTTTCTTCGAGCAATCCTTTTCTCCATCATTAGTTCTAAAGATATCGGCCGGATAGGTTGTTGCAACTTGATGGATTTTATTTACAGTTGGTGTACAATTTTCCGCTGCTACCTGTACATCGCCAACAACTTGTTCAGTTTCTTGATCTATTTGACACACACTCAGCACTGGTAGCTCAATGTCGTTAAAGTTCTCAAACTCAGTTCTGAATTTGTTCCAGTTAGTTTTATTATTTGTGAGTCTGGGATGTAGTTGTTTTTGAAGAATAGATTTCACTGACTGACAGAATCACAGGAGTATGATCTGACAAGAAATCATCATTACCTTCAGCATACACATATGATTGCATGATAACTCCTTGGTGACCAAATTAAGTCTGGTATTTTCATTGGATCAGTTGGCTAGCAGGTTGGTGATCATGAAGAGATAAATACAGGTACTTAATTGTAAAGCTCTTTACCTTTTGAGGTGATCAGTCTCGAGCCCCATTGTGTGTGTTTGGCGTTGACGTCCTCTCGAATGATGAAGTAGTTTCCCAGTGTCTTGAAGATATTGAAATAGTCAACTCTCTTGAGGGATGACCTAGGTGGGCAATAAATGGTCGCAACCTTGAAGTCTCTATTCTTCATTTGAATATTAATAGTAGTCAGTTGTAATGTTTGCTTCATAGTCTCTGGCTCTTCAAGATGCTGGATGTTGTTTTTTATTATTACTGCCTAACCCCCTCATGCTGTATTAGTAGGATGTGGAGTGTGGCAGCAGGAAAAGTTTGGTATTCTGACTGGTTTGTAAGATGAGTTTATGAAATCAGGAATATATCGATTTTTTCATTTCTAAGAAATATTTCCAATTCAGTTAGGTGTTGAAGTAATCCATTCACATTCCATGTGGCTATTATAAGTGAGCAAATCATTTTTGATTCTTGCTCTTATTCTTGACCCCATGCTTCTCCTCGCATAATGTACTTTTTGCCTTTTCTTAATAGTTGAGCTTTTGCAAGATCTGGGTCAACAATTCTTTTATTATGACTTCTTCTTCTCCCGAATGTTTTTAATAATATAAGTGCAAGATTTCGGCTCTGCATCCTGTTAGTTGTTCTTTGAAGTATTTACTGTCTTTTGTATTTCTGCCATGAGCACTCGGGCCAGGTTCTTGATGCCAAATCCTAGTTGCCTTTACTTTCCTATTTTGCGACTATACAACCTCTGAAACTTGCTGGGTGACTACCACACCAATTTATGCACTTGGCTTTCTCATCTCTCTTTAAGGTGGAGTCCTTTGTAAGATGGTTACCTGCACACTTGATACAGGCAACGTCTCGGTTACAGTAGTGCTTTGTGTGACCAAATGCCTGACATCTTTTGTACTGCGGTATTAAGTTTATCTTTTAGAGGTTCAATTTTGACGATTAACCCCATAATTGACTTGATGGCAAAAACCTTGTCTATGACTTCATGATTTTCAAATGTGAGCATGAGTAGTTAAAATGCTATTTTCCTTGTGACGTGGTTATCATGATCTCCTGTTTTCTGTTTGTATTATGTTCTTAAATATCACAGCACATTTCTTCTTCCGCACATGATGAATGCAGTCCTCTGACCATTACCTTTGTTAGTCTAGAGGCTTTGTCTTCATATGAATGCCATCGAATTTCCATATTTGTAAGCTCCTTTGTCATAGTCCTGTATGTATAGCTATCAGGAACAAGAACTTTCCAAATGTTAAGCATATTATTATGTGAAGCATAAGTACAATTTTCCTTAGTGATTTTTTTGATCGTGCTCTTAAGGTTGCTAAATGTTTCCACTTTGTGCACCATTATTGGGGGTGGTGCGAAATCTTTCTTTTTGGGCATGGAAAATGCACCAGTGGCGGATCTACCATTTGGGCTAACGGGCTACCCCCCTTGGGCCCCTAAACTTACACTCGATAAAACGGGCTCACGACAGAAAAATAATAAGAATAATAGGTCTATATATATATATATATAAAACTATTTTAGAAAAACTGAAAATTAATGCATTTTTGTGCGGTAGTTTGGCCTACATTACTTTAAATGGACGTGTTTTGATACTTTTCATTTTACCGTATAATTTAAACGGTAAAACTAGTGAAAAGATGGAACACTTTTTTGAGACTTCGGCTCGTCCGGACAAAACACACGAATTGAAACTACGATTTTTTAACTCTCAAAATTGGTTCTCCTGTACCCAAAAACATATGAAACGATACCCCACACAGAATTTTCAAAATGTTAACAAAATATTTTGATCAGAAAACTTGACCCCGACGCGCTACCACTTTTAAACTCTCAAAATCAGTTTTCCCATATCCAAAAACATATAAAATTATACCCCTCACTGTGTTTTCATAATTTGACTCAATAAATTCAAAATTTTGACCCAAAAACATGACTCCGACACGCTACGACTCATGCTAGAAAGCTCAAAAGCTTTTAAACTCTCCGCAATAAAATAACGAAGATTTTGGTACCACCAGGTTTTCTGTGAGTGCTTATATCGTGTATACAGGAAAACAGACACACAAAAAATCACCGCATGATTTCAATACTTCGGTATTCTAATGCGAGCCGAAGTAATTAATAATTGTTATGTACCTACCGGTATTATAAAAGTAGGTTTTAGTCCTAATTCGAATTCAAATAAATTAACTATGGTATTGGAGCTATGAGCCAGTAACCACTGCAACGGCAGAGAGGAGCTTTTCAGTTTTTAGACGTTTGAAGACGTACCTGAGGAGCACAATTCCACAATTCCTGACTCAATGGCCTGGCCTTAGCCAATATCTTAAAATAGAGAGAAATTGATGTTGAAAATTTTATGTGTCTTGTCAAAAAAAAAAAAGAGTGTGATTGAACATTTAAAAACATTAAATAAGGAACATATTTTTTTATATAAATAACATTGCTGTATTAACATTCTTTTGTTTTAAATTAATAAACCTTTTTAGAAACTACCTTGTGACACTCACAGTCACGTTATAACCTGAAAAACAGTAACATGTGTAACAGGTTTTTAAATGTATTTATGTGTTAATAATTATAAAGTGCAATGAACCCCATTTATTTGTGACTAAGCACAAAGAAATAAGTCAGTAGGATTTATATTTGAAAGTGCTTTTGTGTTGTTTTTCAGACACAAATGAAGATGAAGCATTAGTGTAATTACATTATTACTTAATTTCTTTCTTATATGATATTCAGGCCTTTTTGAAAATATTACTTTTTTTGTTCCACTAGAAATTCGACTTTTTTGGCACTGTCTATTGGGGAAACGAAGGAAGCTGGTTGGAAACACCAATGCTTACAATGCATTCTCCCTAGCGCTACCTCGCGGCGCGATCATGTACTATTTTCGCGAACACCTTTTTTCCGGCACACAACCCCCGTATGGATGCAAGATCTATTTATTATTCATGATCTATGGTTGTAGTTAAATTTAGTCTGTACAGTATCTGCAATAACAGCCGTTATTAAAACATGATTTAATAGTATATTTCATCACTAGGACCGAAAGTGACGCTTTTCGATACGAGCTCAAGTTTAACGACCGAAGCGAAGCCGAAATCGGAAAATGAGCGAGGATCGAAAAGCCACTTTTGGCCCGTGTGATGAACGATACTTTTCACACTGTGATTAATAGTATTAATAATAAATTTCATATATTTTTTTCAAAATAACCTATCGTTTGTAAATAACTTTCCTGGAGTACAATGACAATATAGTTTACGTTTACAGCACTAACTAAATTATTGAGATCAGCTGATTTTAATATCAATAGCGTTACAAATAATAAATAGTATCAAAATGTAGTTTTTATTGTTACTCACGTTTATTTTTATGTTAAAATCGTTATTATATCTAATAAATTAATAAGACGACATTTCAAATCATAATTATATAAACTGGTGTTATAGTTTATAACTAATTTAGAGATCGGCAAAAAATCTCCAGCTGATTTTGCCGATCTAGACCGAGAAAACGCTATTATCAATACTTACAGCTGATATTGAAAGTCACTATTTTAGATACAGTGTGATGAAAAAGGTTTTTCCTAATAGCTTTGTAGTTTGTTATAATTTTGGAAGTCTTAAACTGCATTAAAATGACGTTTTTAGAGGCTATTTTTAACAAAATTTTCCCGGGGAGGGTCCCTTGGTGGTATTCAGCTCCACCCCCTTTGCTCAATCCTAGATCCGCCCCTAATGATTTGTTATTAGATGCTGGTTTTTGCTGTGGTATTGTGTCTTAGTTTCAGGCTCATACTGAGGAATTCAGGACTCTCGTGGGCCTTTCGCTTTTAACTGGCCTTTTATTAATCTTCTTTAGAATAAAGTCTATATCTCTTTATAACTGTTCTTCATCAGTTTTATATTGTATATCGCCAC
This sequence comes from Philaenus spumarius, assembly GCA_018207615.1. NCBI lineage: Eukaryota > Metazoa > Arthropoda > Insecta > Hemiptera > Aphrophoridae > Philaenus > Philaenus spumarius. Next base: position 161,150 of record JAGFPH010000121.1, on the reverse strand, counting down.
CAGCACCAGGTGAGATTGGCCACTTCTGTGTTGGTGCAACAAGTTTTTACTTCCAATTATGATGCGTTTCTGCAAATCACTGACAGTTTTTTCAAGTCGTTCTCTTGCCTGGTTTTCTTCCTGCCATTGCTGGTAAAAATGTTCCTTTCTGAGTAAATGTGTTACAGCTGTTGTTCTTTCATGGTTTTTTGCACCGAGAGAGGATGATTGAATGTTCCATCAGATGCTTCCATCTAGCAGCTAAACTCGAAACCATCTCGAAGCAATTGATATTGCAGCATGATGTAGACAGGATTGCCGATTGAAACACCAAAAAAAACAACATATACTTCTGTTGCCTTTGGTGACAAAATTATTTCAAAAGTGCAACAGCTGTTTTACCAGACAAGTTTGTGATATTGGCATTTTGTTTACAATTTGATCACTTATAGTATGTTTTATGTAGGTTAGTTTATTAAATACATTCTAAAATAATATTTTATATTGGTTTTATTAGTGTTTTTATTACATGTAAAATAAATTTTCCACTGGAATATTATTTTTGTGTTATTTGTAAAACTACTATTTATTAGTAAAAGAATTATGTTGATAGGACATACACAACCAAAGTAATAAAACGGTTAGCAATTTGTTGCAAAAATAAGGTGTGACTTGTTAAGTTATCCATTTAATTTTTTTTCATACTTTACTGAATTTGAGTTTTGTATTTTACTTTCATATGACACTTAGATTCTTACATGCAAGTAAAAAAAAAATAATTCGAATTTTATTGTACTTCATTTTCAAAAGTTTAGTAAAAGAATTATGTTGTTAGGATATAAAAAAAGCCAGAGTAAATAAAATTATTGCAATTTGTAGCAAAAAAAGTGCCGTGCCCTATTTTTGCACTATATTGCTACAATTTCAATTACTCTGGTTCTATATGTCCTATGAACATGATTTTTTTAATAAATTGTCCAGAAATAAGTACACTACAATAAACACACAGTAATGTATACCACCCCAATGCTTTTTCCCCCTCCATAATACTTGTTAGAACTTCAGTTTTGTTTGGTAGCCCTTGAAGAACCATACAAATTTTTGACAAGTATTAAACAAAATATATATTGTTGGAAAAATTTAGTTGTGTTTATTTATTTTTTTTTACAATTTAGTAAACAAAAAATAATGTGTATAGAACCAGAGTAATGACATTTTTAGCAAAGCATTACAAAGTTAGAGCCCGACTCAACCGGAGCCTGCTTTCTCACCCCCAGACAGTCACCCGTACTGTGGATCCGAGTCCCTGCACCATAACTTTTTCCTCCTGCTGACTTCATTTTTGGTCTACCCCTGGTATTTAATTTCCCCGGTACCACTCATCTCTGAGAGGCATCTGATATTGGACCAACATCCCACACGGACACAGAGCAGATGTAAAAAGAAAGTTGAAATTTTATGCTATAACTAACAACAATATTCTTCCCAAAAAAGATAAAAAGCCTCCTGCAGTCAGAAGATCTCCATTGTACTAGAAGAGCAGGAACCGTGCACTTTGCAGATAATTCAGGATGTAAGATTAAAGTGGATAAATTACATTCAGATTTTGTGCAATTCATTCTAGACTTTAAAAAAACATAACATACTGATTTCAGGCAGATGAACCAAGCTCTACCGGCGTTCCATGGTGAAAAGAGAGGTGTTTAGTCCCACACTAATAAGAACGTACTTATTGGTGCCTATAAAAGGTTTTTATCGAACCTAAAATACATATATATATGTAGGAGTGTGTGAGATTCACTTTTTGATTTCAAAAGGCGAAGGAACGGAAAAAAAAGAAACATTAGATGAAACACTATTTAGTACTCTGTACAGTGCTTAACGAGAATTTGGTGTGCTTATAACTGGACCAATTTAAAATTAAGTTTATGGACAACCTCATAAGCCAACGTGGATAAACAGTTTTTTGTTCAAGATCTGGTTTTTGGTTACTTTGTTCCTGGAATTCGAAAATAACAACAAAAAAATCTATTTTATTGATTAAGAATAATCCGTTTTATCCTGTAAGATTGTTGAATTAATATAAAATAAAAAGTGACAAATTAAAGCTTCAGGATTCTTAAAGTAAAGGGCAGGGAAAATGCATAAGATATGAGTCGGTTCAACATTTTGATAAAAGGTAGACAAATTTTTAAGTCAATAATTTTAATCTTAATTTGAATAAATGTGAAAGGCAGACAATTATTTAAGTTAATTATTATATTCAATTTAAATGTGAGTTTTAAAAAAAGTAGATGGTTTATGTACTGATGTTAAGAAGCGGAAAGTAGACGTGTTTTGAGACGCATTTAGACGAAGTAACGTTCACACCATCTAGACGAGATAAGAAGCAAACACCTGCAGGCTAGTTCCAGGAAAAATGGTCTACGTGATTTTCAACATGCAAGATTTAGAAGGATCGCTTGGGTAGCAATCAAAAGAATGTGACGCAACATCAGGCATTTATGAGGCAATGTGTCGTCAGGTGTTCCTAATTGGTGGAGAGAAAATAGGCGCCGTTTGAAAGTAGTGGAGGGAGAACCACGCTTGGGACACTTCTCAACGAGACTCCAAGCTATAAACATTGCTTGTCAAGTTATCTGAATCTTTAAGTATTGCGCAATAGTTGAAACAGTTAAAGTATGTTATATTTATAATCTACAAATGTGTAGAAAAGTATTTTAAATGATGTAATGATTGTTTTGAAGAACTGGTTTAAATATTTTGAAAAATTAATATCTTCGACAATGGGTGTGTGTTGCAATCAGCGAACTTTACAAAGTTTTAAAGTAATGTGACTGTGAATAAATCGGACGATGAACTACAAAAGTGTTGCGCGTGCGAGTGGGTTTTTCTTTGAATAATAATAAGTTTGTATGTCTGCCTTTCCGTATTTTATTTGTATGTACCATATATATTATATTGAGTTCAAATTGATTTGTGTTACTTGTTTGTTTACATGTTTTTTTCTAAATGACGACGTATAATGATTCAAGATTGAAGGATTGTAAATTTGTAACTTTGATAAAAAAAAAAAAAAAAATGCAGGGTTAAAGTGGCCAATTTAAGTCAGTTGTTATGTGAACCATTGATTGTTGTTTATGTTGTGAATTTGATTTCAATGTCCTATATTCCAGCAAATACTTATTCAGGAACCTCATGATTAAAAGTAAGTAATAAACTAAATGAGTGTAGAATATTTCAGTCGTAAAAGAAAAAATGTAAAAAAAAACTAGTGTAGGCTTAACCTAAATTTAATAATTTTTTTTAACAAGTTTTATTTATAAATTTTTTATTTTTATAACGCCTAACGTTATAATCTGGGAGAGCAAAAACTTGTAAGTGGAGGAATTAGAATAAAATTTCTTCTGCCAAACGAAACCCCATGGCTGCAACTTATGGACAAAGGAATCCTTGAAAATATCAAGAGTTTATCAAAAATGACAGCTCGGTAAAATAATTAAAAAGGAATGGGAAAAAAGTGATTGATATGAATCAATATAAAAACGTTATTTACGTGGTAACTTGGACACTTAAGCTTGGGATTAAATCACAAAAAGTTCTTTGAAAACGTTATAGGTAACAAAGTATTTTACACAGGTTTATTTATTAAAGTTCTTTGAAAAAGTTATAGTTAACAAAGTATTTTACACAGGTTTATTTATTTAATAGAGGAAATATTTTACAAATTAAAAAACAAAGTTATTTTCATAAAAGTTGAAACTAAAAGAATTCGAAGAAATGTGATCACATGTGTCTTCAGCTTCAGAACACTCTTATAGATGATCTTGCAAAGTTATCAAAATATGCTTTTGTTTTTCATAAAATTTTGACACATCAGGTGGTGAACCAGGGTTCCGCATGATAGCAAAGACCTGAAAAAACAACATAACTCATTAACCAAGAGCATATTAATGTAGTGAGCGATTAGAATTATATTTCAATTAAGGTTCATTATTTATACTAATTGATTAGTTCTAGATTGCACTAATATCAAACACAAGTCTAAGTGAACAATTTATTTATATAAATTGAGGTCTGCCCGGTCACAATTTACATCGGATAATACAGTTTTTACTGTAATAATGAAAAAAATCTTTATTATAGCTCTTAAGAACTTAAATTTTCTAACTTATAATTACTGCTTAGGTTTAGGATATTGTACCTTAATTGTATTTACCTGAAATAACAACTAATATAAAACAGTATATTTGAAGAAATTTGATCGTGCATGTCTTAAGCTTCACAAAACTTTTTTAGATGATCTTGCAAAGTTTTCAAATATTGTTTAGTTTTTTCATCAAATTCTGGCACATCATCAGGTGTTGAACCAGGGTTCGGCATGATAGAGAAGACCTGAGTAAAAGAACATAACTTATTAACCAAATGGATATTAATGGAGTGATTTAATGATATATACATATTTGTAAAAGATGAAGAATTACAATTATAGTTCAATCAGTGTTTATTACTTATAATCAATGGCATAGCGAGTGGAGAAGTCCCTCCAAGGCACTTGGCCTCGGGAGCAGACATTTTTTGAAATAGTAGATTATGATGCAACCTGTGGTCTAAATATGTTATTAGGAGTCAAGCAAAAAATTTGTTAGATCAAGCCATAACCGCATGTCTGACTGTTGCAACAAGAAACCATTGGAAAAACCGTTTGTGGCATTTAAGGTTTACTTACAGGCCTGGCAAACCATAGTAAAAACCGGCTGAAGGTTACACTACAGTCCTGAGCAAAGCATTTTATTACTTTACTGAGACCTGAGGAGTAACAAAAACATGTAATTTATGGTGGGAGTAAAATCTAATAAATGGGACCACTGCTTGAATGTTATTTGTTATGTTAGTATCCTTCGTGCTCACTGCCGTCTTATTACAGTTGTTTTGTTCCGCTCTTAACAGTATTGCGCAATAATAAATATTTGGTTCCCATCGCCATACGAATCTGGATACAATACTGCAGTTTTAAGAAGAAAACATTTTAGATTGTGACAACTGTGTTACTTTTGTTGATTAGTGATTGTAATTATTGTAAAGAAAAGTATGTCTGGTCCTAACCCCCATGCTCTTTTTTTACATGTTAAGAATATAAAAAATTAAGTACAGTAAGACCTTGATAATCCGGCACACTCGGGGATCCGGTGATGCCGGATTATCGAATATGCCGGATTATCGAGGTCTTCCTTTAAAATGGTTTAGACAGGGAATAAACTATAAATAAATGCTCATGTACTGTATATGAACACGTAAATTACACGTTGAAACTACGAAACATTAACTGCGTAGAGAGATTGCCAATAACTAATAAATTTTAAAAGCCTAAAACAAAATCATTTTGTACATAAATTATTTATAATATAAGCTCTCTGAGCGCTGGATTGTAACAAATATAAAAAAAAGGTTCCGTATACTATCGTGCGAGTGACACGCTGATGTTATAATTGCAATCATAGCCTCAGGCTTAAAGATGATGAAATATTTTTCCTATAATAACCTGATTAGTTTTTTATAAGACATATCTAACCTTTAAAATAATTTTGAGCATATATGAAGCGGAGTAATTATGTGTTTTATGTAGTTTCAATGTTTTTTGCCGAAACATGAATATAAACAATAACAGCGTTCATTAAGGGGGGAGTATGGGCGTAGTAGTGAACAGCGGAGCAGACAAGTTGCGGCGTAGAGATGCGCGATTGTTTGATGCTTGAGATGTTTGAACAATCGAGGCATTCTACTAAAACGTCACGTATTTCGTGTATCACTAGTTGGGTGTATTACTAAGAGAAGTAGACATAAGTCATAAGTGATTTTAAGTTTTACAGAATAAAGACTCTGTATATAGAAACTCGTTTTTTTAAATTTTTACCCTAAAAGTCACTGATTTTTATTTCTGGGAACTAGTAGATACCCTGAAAGCGCTTTTAAATAGAACAACTATTTACAAGAAATTCAATGTATCTTTTTCCGAAGACTTCATTAATAACTGGAATACGTTCAACAAAATACTGTCAGCAACGAAAGTGTTAAACGGACCCTTTAATGTTTTTAAAGGACGACGAGTGCACATTGTTTTGAATCGGTTCGATTTTTAGGAGAAATTTTGATTGAAATGTTTGTTTGTTACAAGTTTATTGAGCAGTAGATTTTTACTTTTTTACACACAGTTTTTAACGGATGCGGAGGCAACAGACAGTGTAGACTGGGCTTAAATCACTCAATAATTACAAAAACTGCTATTTTTAATGAGTGCAAATTTTCAAGATGATTGATGCCGAACTATCGAGTTTGCCGGATTATCGAGGTCTTACTGTACTTAATTTTTTATATTCTTAACATGTAAAAAAAGAGCATGGGGGTTAGGCCTACAGTTTGGTAATTTTTTTCTAGCCGCGGTTTGAGCGGAAAATTGACGGAAGTATAAGTCACCTGCCTGCCGGATCGATTGGTAGGGATGGGGGTAGGTTGCCCGGATTGTTTTTGCTCCAGGGCGCTCGATGCCTCCCTACGCCACTGCTTATAATGATTGATTTATCCTAGATTGCACTAATATGAAAAACAAGTTTGGGTGACATATTTTATTTTTACAAACTTCATGTAAAAGAAATAAAAAAAATAAAATCTGTAGTTATATTTTAAACTGAAACAACATAAATATATTATAAAACAGTAGCCTGTACATAATATTTAGTATATCTTCATCACAGTAGATTGTTTAAATGCAATTTTACAATATCTTAAAAATTAGAAATATTTAACTATAGTGGTATCTTTAATAAACTAATTTGAAACTCAATGTTAAATGTTATTTAATTTTATCCAATGTAATTTACAATTCCAAATGTAGTTATTGTAAATGGATCAGTCGGTTATGAAAATTTTGATTTAATTGATACTCAGATTAAGTTAATAGAATAAATACAAAAATATATCTGAAATAAATTTAGATAGATCTTGTTCCTTTTCAAAACTCAGATAAATATATAATAGAGACAAATGACCACTTACCCGTCCATCGGCAAAAGGGACCGAAACTGTAGGCACTTCATCATGCATTATTGCCGATACTAATAAAGGACTTCCGGTCATCGATAAAGCGACTTCGCCTTGTTTAGGACGTCTCATCATGTTCATTGGTGTATTTGGATTCATTTTAGGTGTGATTGTCATAGCTGAGCAAAACATTCTTGTAGAGGAAACATCTGGTGTCTAAAAAATAAATTATATTAATGCCAAGTAAGAGGAGAATATCAAACAAGGAATTATGGAAAAAGGATAAATCAAAACCAAATAATATGTAAAAGCATAAGGAGCTAAGTAATTAAAATTAGACAAAACTCACAGTATAAAAATTGGAAAATATATATTATAACAAAACTAGCTTAACTTTGCTGGACTGAGGCAAATATGGTTTAGGGGGTGAAAATAGAAGAGGCTGCAAAGAAAAGCATAGCAGCAAAAAGAAGTAAAAAATGAGTTTGATAAAGTTGATGCCACATGTTTCAATAGGAATAAAAAGTCAGACTTTTAAAGAAATGAATCAAAACTTTTTCGATTTAAATCTACTATCAGTGAGGTAGAATTCTATCTAATGCAAACATTATGCTGGTAACATTAGGCAAAATAACAAAACTGAAACATTAAATTCACATTCACACTTTTTTGATTTTTCACATTTAATGACAGGAAACCATCACTTCTTTTCTACCACTAGAGACAAAACCCTGATAAATGAATACTAAACCACAGTATGATTAAACAAAAAAAAACTAATATAAATTTACAACTTTCTATTTTACTTTAATTCAATAGGCCTAATGTTGTAGGCGTCAATTTAGGATATAACAAGATATATACTAATTTATAAAACTTTACTTTTATTTTATTCTCAATATAATGAACTGTAACACTGCTTACTAGCTTAATCAATTTGATAAATGATTTGACTCAGGACACAGGTTTACAATTACAATAAAATCTTCTTTTATTTATCAATAGAAAATCAGAAAAATATCTACAGTTTAATAATTTAGCTCAAAATCAAATATATACAAAATTATTTTAGGGAATTATTTCCCAATGAGCACTCTTAATCTCGGGTAGGTTGGTGCCGGCTCTTACCAATATTAAATTGAAACAAATATTATACAAATTATTTAAATTAAGAATTAGGATAATTAAAACAAAGGTGAAAATAACTTAGTACAAGGTGGAAAGTGTATGGGTATGTAGATGTATGAATTTAGTGTTAATATAAAAGGATAAAGTTCTGATAAAAGTTGAAATCTTGATGGTATATATATTTATAAAAGTTTATCAGCTTTACTGGTATAGTTCTTTGAATTTAAATATGCAAAGGAAAGGTTGGAGTATATCCAATTTGATGAATAGTTATGTGGATTGATCTCACCCAATTTTTATATATAGTCTTCTTCTTGAAAAAGAATGGTTTATTAAAATTTGATACTGTTCATTCACTTCACTTATAAAAGGTTATTTTAACGTTGGCAGTTGTTATACACTTCAAAATGGTCTTGAAACTTGTGGTTTGGTGGGCTCTAACACAGCGTCTGCTCCCTTTGATGTCTCAGCAACAATTAAATTGGATTTGATCCCAATTTGGCTTCCTTAGGCCCTCAGGAAATGGTACATTAAGGCCTGGTTAATTTCATTTCTTGTGGGATTTTGATTGTTATGTGAAAATGTGTATTTTGAAATGTAGTGTATTTGTTTTGTATGATTTTAATGAAATTTTGATGTATTTTGGTTTTTTAAAGAACATAGAATGGTAAAAGTAAATAGAATTTGATTAAATAAAATTTTAAATGAAAATATCTAAAATAGCTCCTTGTACAACTTAATATCTAATATCTAAGGTCTACAAATATAATTATTTATCGGGTCGTTTAAAAGTCTTGTTTCCGCGGCACAAGCGGTCACGTGATTGTGGGTTGGGCTTAAACAAACATGGCCTCTCGTTCTCCAGGTTTTAATCGAATATTCATATACTTTGAAGAAATTTACTAGCTTAACAGTATTTCTTTTCATATTTTGCCAAAGACATTTTGATGTAAAATCTTCTGTTCTACTCGATGGTTCTGTTCCTTTTTTGATTTAGAATTTAGTTTCCTTGGGATCGGTGGTTTTAATTTGGAATAGGCCTACAATTTCGTACATCGGCCTAGCTTCGAGTGTATTTTAAAAGGTGGATTTCGGTCGATTGGTTTACTCTTGAGTTATTATTATATATTATATGGATTGGTCGTTTAATTTAGATTAATTTTGATGTGGGAATGATATCAATTTGAGGTCGAGAAGTACTGGTAATTATTTAAAATGTTGTTGGAAGTCGGATGTTATAATATTATTAATGAATCATTTACGATTTTTAACGCTAGGTGTCGCTGCTACAACTTGTGAATGAAATGCCTTTATAGTAGTCTGTTCCTCTCTCTCGCACTCATGCGTGTTTAGTTTAGTAATTACGAATGGTTTCTTTTGATATTTTAAATGATTTTTATATAGAGATATATTTTGAATTGTTACACTAATTTAACTCCAAAAAATTTTCCTATTAAAGTCAATTTAAACTATTAAAAAACAACTTTAAATAGCCCTATGTGAACTAATGGTGCCCAGTTTTAAAACAATAAATAATTGTGGGGGAATAATTAATTACACAATATATAATTTTATTACAAAAAATGTATGTTAGGTTAGGTACAATATGGCAAATTGCACTTAAATAGTAATGACGTTCTAAAACATTATGTACAAAAGGAGTGGTGACGTTCTGGAACATCATGTACAAAAGGTGTGGTGACGTTCTAAAACATCATGTACAAAAGGCATGGTGACGTTCTGGAACATCATGTACAAAAGGTGTGGTGATGTTCTAAAACATCATGTACAAAAGG
>JAGFPH010000121.1:133032-151199 GCA_018207615.1 Philaenus spumarius | reverse complement strand
ACGTTCTAAAACATCATGTACAAAAGGCGTGGTTACGTTCTAAAACATCATGTACAAAAGGAGTGGTGACGTTCTGGAACATCATTTGTAATGTTTTGTTAGCCTCAACACTTTCATGCACTTTTTAATACACTTTACACGAAATAGTTTTGATACGAGATCACTGGAATTTCTTAGCAAAACTGGGAAAGGGATGAGTGAGACTCTTTATTGAAAGGGGAGGGTGTGGTTTACTGCTTAGGAACCAATGATTCGAAGTTTAGTGGTACGAAACTGCCTTATAGCCAACCATCTGGCAGTAAAGTGTGTGCACTGTTTCCCGGGTAAAATTGTTCAAACCAATCATCTGTACACCAGCATGCCACAGTTAGGTAGTTGACAGGTGTTTGAGCTCTAACTCGCGATAAATTATGCAGAGTTGTATTTTTTGTTTGAGCTGGAGTGGTCGTCATTCTTTTTCCATATTTTATTAGTTAGATCGTTGGTTTATGTCTATGCCTTTGTCTATATTTAGCATATAACTTGTTACCTCCCCAAATATAAAAGCTTCTAGTGACAGATTTTGAGATGCATCGCACACCGAGAAAAGAAAAGACTATTTTCCAGAGACCAGGAGGACCAAGCGGCGACAAACATACAATGTATTGTCCATCTCGCCTCTATTAAACCCATTGTCAACCTTATGACCATAAGTACCCCTCGCCCTCTTTCCATTCCCTTTCCTTTTTCTTTGTTGCGAGTAACTGTTCTATTTTAAAACAAGCTCGTTTTTATAATATTCTTTAGTCTGTGTAAGCTGCCTCGTTAATGCCGTCACTGGCGAAACCATGGTCGGCAAGATTCAAAAATAATATTGTAGAAGTTACAAAAAAATGGGTGTTTGTTTTTTAATTGAACATACAATGTGTCTAACAGGACTCCATATTCCACAGCCATTTCCAACAAACAAAGCTGTTGTTTCAAAAGCGATACTAGATATGCTAAAATACAACAAAAGTAGATCACAACCTATCAAAGCCCTTGTTTTTAAATAAACACAAGATTTGCATATAAAAAAATAGTTAAAAAATTTTCCCATTTTATTTTGTATCATATTAAACAATTTAGGTTTGGGCTTTCATAAATACAGAGGTTTTAGAAGTCACTCCTTTGCAAACGGGAGCTCATTACGTTTCAGAACTCATTACTCCTGAAAGAGTTAGTTTAAGACATACCTAATGGTATAATTACATAACTAAGTTAAATATACAAAACATCGTCACTAACATCATAACGGCAAAGTTAAAAAAAAAACCATGCTCAAATTCAATGTATACTAATTTCATGAAACACTGTAATTAATTGTTATTTAAATCACAATGTCAAATCCGATTTAATTTTTTTTAAATAATTTAAATCAAAACGGCAAAGATCTGCGACTAAACAGTAAACGAATCATGCTAACAGTTATGTCTAGTTTTAAGATGAATAAAACCTAGATTCATTTTGTAAAGGTTTTCTCTTTTACGAGTCAATAAACTGAAGAAAATTAGGAGATAATATCACACACAATGACAATCGGTACACTAGTAAACTGCGAGTCAAAATGACAACAGCTGATTTTGTGCATCTCTGTGATTGTTGTCATCTGTTTCTTTTGATCAGTTAGCCAAAAAGGACTTTTTCCCCCAACCAACAGTGAATATCAAGGGATATACCCCACAGTATTTTAAAACAATGAAATACTATATAGCGTAAGGCAAATAAATTTAATAAACTATAATTTACATGGTGGCGATCTATCTTCACCATGGAATTTTTCGCACAGAAATGTAGTGGCAATAAATCATCATCGTGACACTTCTAGCACAAAGAAATGGTGACAATACAGTCACTGAGGTACTTAAAGGTTTAACAAGTTTATTTTTGTCCTCGTTTAACATACACAAATATTGTTTAAGTTAAAAATATGCAAAACAAAATACTTACTTTAAATTTAGAATTTGTTGGAGGAGGCAGTCCAGCATTATTTGTCCTCATTCTTGGTTTTTGAACTGAAATAAACAATGAATAGTTAAGCAAAATGAATACTATTGGGCTTTAGCCTACAATATTTGATAATCAGAATCAGTTTCAAAGAAACAATTATCGTTTCCCTTGCATTATGTATACTTTAAAATAAAAATATTTCTCAAAAGATCGTTCTCAAAATATTTTTTCTTTTAGGTAAAACAGTACAATATTCCATTCAACTTGAAGGAAATTTAAAGGCTTTATGAATTTAGGAGTTGTGTTCTACTAACAAATACCTTTAACATGAGGGATAACTCGACCTAGGCCAACTTTTAAAATTTCTAGACTTCTTAAGTGGGTCATCCCTCTGTCACTTTAAAAACAAGTAAAATATGTAAAACTATTGGTTTTAGTGACAAATACCTAACTGCAAAGTTTCATTATTTTGCTTAATAGTTTTTTTACATCTTATTATGTAATGTTTTAAAATTGCACAAAATTATTTTCAAAATGGTGGCAGTTTAAAATTTGTATTGTTAAATATCTCAAAAACCATTAATTTCATAAAAAATTTGCAATGACAAACAAGTTTCTTCTTTTAACTACAAATAAATTGATTTTTTATTTTGTCTGAAAGTCAAAAGGTGATGCGCAAAATGAAAAGGGACCTCTTGTCGGGAGAGTAAAATTTTCAGTACAGGCAAAATATAAGTAGTAAGGGTAAAAATATCAAATTTTGGTTTTTTTATTGATTATTGTTGCCCAACTCCTTATTTACAAGGTAATATCAATTGTAAAGTAATTTATAGTCGAGAAATAATTGAAAAATGGTATCGAAGCAACAGATGTCAGGTCTGAGAAAATGTCGCTATGTAGAAATAACATGGGTGCGACATGTTGGGTGGTCCCTTTTTGTAATGATTAACTTTGCTTGCAGTATCTCAGAAAGTAATCTAGCAATGTTTCAGGCAACTAACTGTAGTTTTTACTAATAGTAGAACATTTTCTGATTATTTTGATATCATTCCCGACAATGGCTCTTTTCTATGACTGGTTAAAAATGTAATAAAAACAGGCTTAAAATCCAACAAACAACCTTTTGTAAACAACATTAATAATAATCTAGACAATACCTATTATTAAAAATCACAATGATTTAAAATTCTTGATTATGCAATGTTGTAGCTTACTCTGTGGTAAGCAGCTGCATAAATAATACATGCGTTGGCATGAAATAAACAAAACTTGGCATAATTGGTATTCAAAACTTTAATTGCATTTTTCTCAAAACTACCTTTTTCCGTTAGACATAAGGAATGTGTTCAACTCAGTTTGTTGGGAAAACACAATGAGAGAACTGGAACATACTTTCTTTGTTCCACAGTACTTGTTAGCAGTTATTAGGGATGACGTAAATGATCGCTGGATTATGTGTGATACAGAAGAGGGATGCTGCAGTAAAGAAGTAACAGAAGGAGTGGCTCAGGGATCTATACTTGGACCTGAGCTGTGGAATATCTCGTACGATGGCCTTTTGAGACTGGAGATGCCTGAAGGAGTACGCATGGTAGGGTATGCTGATGATGTTGCTGTGGTTATCACTGCTAGGAATTTGGATTTGGTCCAACTACGACTTAACCAAGTCATGCGCCGAGTTAGGGCATGGATGGAAAGGCACGGATTGCAGCTCGCTACCCATAAGACCGAAATGGTCTTGTTAACGAGGAAATGAATACCCACAATCGTCCTGATGATGGTGGGATTGGAATGTATGAACACCAAGAGGTCAGCAAAGTATTTAGGATATCATGTTGACTTTCTGGGAGCATATCGGATTTAAGTGTGACAAAGCAGAAGTGATGAAAAACTACTTTGGAAGACTGATGGCCAATATGGGTGGCCCATGTGCAGGTAGGCGACGACTCCTGATGACTGTGGTGCATTCGATTTTGTTGTATGGAGCAGAAATCTGGGCAGACGCAGTTAGGGTTAGAAGACGTCGTTCTCGACTCCTCTCACTCCAGAAAATTGGAGCTATGAGAATTATAAGCTCCTACCGAACAGTGTCAGAGGCGGCGGTGCTGGTTGTGGCGGGTGTCATCCTGATTGATCTTTTGGCGCAGGAGCAGAAGAACATCTTCACTCTAAGTAAGGAAGTCAGCAGAATAGAGGCTGCTAAAAATTCTAGAGAAATTACTATGCTGGAGTAGCAATTACGATGGGATGGCGATATTAAAGCGAGATGGACAGCAAGTCTTATAAGAAAGGTGCGAAGTTGGACCGAACGAAAACATGGAGAAGTTAATTTCTACCTTACTCAGTTTCTAACAGGGCACGGATACTTCCAGTCCTATCTTCATAAGATGGGTAAAGTGAGTTCTATGAATTGCCGAACCTGCGAGAATAGAAGAGACGATGTAAGACACACTTTCTTCAAATGCGAACGATTCTCATACCTACGGCGAGATATCAATAACAAGATTGGAGAATGTACGGTAGAGAATATAATGGAAAAGATGATGTTTTCTAAAAGCAACTGGGATAGTATCTCAAGGTACATTGAAGAGATTTTGCACTGCAAGAGGAAAGAAGGATGGCTTGAAGCATAGAAGAGTAAGGACTGCAGAGTTAATACCATCAGAGAACATATTATTATGGTTCAGTAGATTTGGCACAATTGGTGTTTGACCAACCGATCAAAAGGATAGTGGATGACCCTACAGGGCAAGACAGATCCTCTCCTCTGTGAAGTAATATCTCAGTGATGGTGCCGCAGAGGAGGGTAGATGGAATGGAAGGTTGAATGGTTTTTACCAGGGTAAGGAGGCTGCCCACCACCTTCAGTCCCCGGACAATGTCATAAAGATTTTTGTCCTTTTTTCCTTCCTTAAAAAAAACAAACCTTTTCCGTAACTAATTTTCAATTGGCCATCACTTCCTTAACTTTTAAGATAGAATTATGATTTTTGTGTTAAATTGTTCAGAAATCAACCCTCTATAAGGAAATAACAAAATCTCAATTTCAAAAATTTGCGACAAGAGGTCCCTTATCAAATTCCACCTCACAAATTATGTATAAAAAAACTGAAAACATAATTTCTTGGAGTTGTCTACAACTACTCTCGATTTCCAGTTCACTGTGCAGTACAGGTCTTACGGGAGAATAAACATGCTACTACCATTACAGGGAACATCACGTTTATTGTCATGCGGGTTGCGTCAACTGACCGAGCGTTCAATGGGAGTTGATGTCTTTTAGTTGGCTACTATCGCTGAGACTGTCGTAAGGATAACATAGCTTATGGGTGCTCTGTACTGCACGGTGGTTGTGGAATTGAGTGTAGGTCAGAACCAACTTTGTTTGTATCAGAATTTAAAGAAAAAATAATAAAAACACAACAGTGCACAGTATTTATTGTTTGTAAATAAATCACTAATACAGAAAAATATAAAATAAGACATAATTAAACCCAGAAAAACCTCACAATAAGTGCTCAAAATGTCCTCCGTAATGCATGCTCCGATACGCCTTGTCATTGATTTTCTTATCCATTCAAAAACTCCAGTTTGGTCTTTTATGATGTTACAAGCAATAATAATTCTTTCCTGAAGCATCTCAACATTAGTAGAACCCTAGGCCAAAGTTCTAAATCACACCCCCTGGGGGTGTATATTTTTTCTGCATATTTAACTGTAAAACTCATGTTTTAGAACGTCTCTGGGGGTTATTTGAGCTATTAACACAGTTTTATTTGTAGCCCTTTTGAATGCATTTTTAACTATTTTCCAAGAAAAAATGTATATCAATCGTGCAATAATATCGATTGAAATGCCAAAATGTATGAAAAGCCAATACTTGTAATTTGTAGTAAGCAGCATCTTATAAGATATGACTCAACTTATTGAAAATGTGTAATTACAACAATTTCAATGTTTGACATACACCTTTGTAAGTTTTGTATTTTAATAAAAAGTTAAATATGTTAGTTTGAAAAAGTTGTTTCTGCACTTACACCCTTGTCACTCGCAATTTTACTAAATTTGTCTACGACAAGGATCTAACTACATTTTGAAATATTTTATATATATACAACGAGAGGGAAGGAATTTTTTACTAAAACCCACATAAAAAGTTAAAGTATAGTTATATTACATAATATGGTAATTTAGTTTAACTCGTTTTCCCGAAAAATCTGGTCGGAAAAGTTAGATGCTTGTCAAACCAAACCAACTATTGACTAAAAAGAAAGCATCTTGAAAAATAAAAGACACTACTTAATAAACAACACTATCTATGTATTTACTAATGACAATCAAAATATGTACATAGTTTTAAATGACTCTCCTTAACACCCCCCTCTCTATTTCAAGGCCAGTGCAATCTGGACGCTCGCTACTCACTCAACTAGAAGTACAAAATTTTTCCTGTGTTAAAAAGTTTTTGGTAAATTGAAGCAAACATAAGGTGTTGTTGGCTAGGAAATATTTCCAAATGAAGCCGCGCTACTTTACGACCAATACCATTTGCTTGTTCGTACATAACAATTATGTCCGTCTGCTCAAGGTAAGAATACAGTACAATTCTAAACAATTATTACTTTGTAAACAATGGACAAAAAGTAAAAAGTTATACAACGTAATGTTAGTTCTATAATTTACTAAATAACCGAAATGTAAATACAGTCAATCGTTTTGAATAACAAAAACTAAAATATTAGCTGACTAACAATATCGATACATTGTTGCCTAAACCACTGCCTAATTGATACAGCAATTCAGTTAATTTTTTCTTTCTCCCCCTTATACGTAGTATATGGAGAAAGTATTGTTTTCGTCCAAATGTTCGAATTTGAATTTTTAGTGGAATTATCTGTTTTGGTGCTCCCAGAACCCCAAAAAATTATTTAGTGGAATTATCTGTGTTGGTGCTCCCTTGGTGATGGTATATTCGAATAATTTTTATTTGAATATTCGATTATTTTGTTTTAGTCGATTATTCGAATAAACTACGAAGTGAATAGTGAATATTGGTTAAACTAGTTAGGCATATAGGTTATTCGAATAACTAAGCGATTGAATAGAAATGCTATGTCGTATACCGTTACGTTTACTTTAGAATTATTCGAATAAACTAACACGTCATGAATAGTAGATAGGGGTTAGGCATATAGGTTATACGAATAACCAAGCAATTGAATAGAAATGCTATGCCGTATGTCGTTACGTGTTAGGAAGGCTCACGGCTCACATGCAATTATTCGATAGTTTGGTACAGGTACATATTCGATAAATTGGGAACATAATAATTTCGAATAAATGAAACCAATATTAAAACTAAAGGAAATCGATCACGTGAAAGCAATACTTACTTTTTATCCGTGGGAAAAGTAAACAGGATGTTTGCAAATAGATTCCAGGAAAGGCAGGAAATCTACCGGCCTCCCTTTGTCTGGCATATTCGCCGATTCCAAGAATGTCATACTGTACTTCTATTCAACTATTCGAATACTCTTACAAGGCAAGTAATCTATGACTCATTCGTCTAGCTTTTATTCGAATAAAATTTTTCGAATAATTATTCGATAGTTTTTTTTTATTTTAGTCGATTATTTGATTAGTAAAAGTATTTGATTATCCCATCACTATGCTCCCTGAACCCATGGTATGTCCTACTTTTGCAATTCTAAATAACCACCTCCTATGCTACTCTTGGGAAGGTATAAAGTTTCAACTGGGAGAAAGTATGTGGCAGTTATCTGGTACCGTTTATTTGTAATTAATGTATTATTTTTTTTTTGTGAAATGAATGGTTTTCGAAATATTCAACAATAAAAATTTCAAACAGCCGCCATTTTGAAAATAATAAAACTACAGCCTTTATGTTTTGTGCACTTTTAAAACATTACATAATAAGATGTATTTCTAAATCTAAACCCAATATCTTATCTACTTCCATAGCTGTGTTTTTTGTAAAAGTACAAAATGGCGGATTGTTTGAAAACAAAGCGTTTTAGGACACATGTTTATAAGAACTTTTTTATTTATTTTTATGTAAGGAACCCACTCTAGAAGTTTGATGTCCTATTTAATAACCACCCTGTATATTTCAGACTTTTTCTCAACTCTGTATATATGATAATACATTTTAGCTGTTATCTAAAGAACTAGGTACATATTTTAACCAATGACATAAATATAACATTAGTTACATGTATTTATAAACATACTGAAGATGGCTCTGCCTGGTTAAAGGTTATTTTAGGTTACTTATCTTATATATGAACAATATAGTACAATTTGGCAATAGATTTTATAGCATTTATATACAGTTATAAATAAATAAAATGCATTTTTACGTAATGACATCTTCATCAATTTGTTAGGGTTATATTCAATTTACATAAACTGAGGATGTAAATGAGGGAATGTAATCTGTTTTTTATATTTTACCTAGTGGCCGCTTGAAAACACTGTCACAATTTCCCACGATTCTGTCATTGCGAACTGGCATTAGTAAAGTATCATTATTTACTGATGAGACATCAAAATCTGTAGTAGTTTCCTAAAACAAAAATCAGAACAAATATTTTCTTTAAATTCTTTCAATACAAGATATTATAAATCTAACATATACTATTGTTCAAGATTATAGTTATTAATAGGATGGTTTTGTCTTTTAAAGTTGAATGGACAGTAGAAGAGCCTTCATTAATATTGTTTACTAGGCCTCAATAAGCTGAGTTTGGACAATGATCTTTTTTTAAGTGATTTTTTATGATGACCATTAACAATATTATCAGTTTTTACTTACATATTTAATTTATGCCTAATATTTGTGTGAGGGTGCCAAGAGCTAAAAACTAAAACCAAGGTAATGATACAAAAGATTCTTTGGTCAGTACAATGGTGTTATAAATTTTATTCAGCTACTAGTAATGATTTTTTCTTTCACAGTGTTTTTCTTTCAAGCAAAAAACCTTTTCGGTCGTTACTGCCTACTATAGAACAATTTCTACACAAGATAAATCTCAATAACAGAGTAAATGCAAATTGTTGTGTATATTAAATTGGTCATAAAATACCAGTAAAAATTTATAACTTTTATTTGTACAGCTATTATAACCTCCAACACAGTTTCAAAGGTTCCTACCTACACTCAATTCCATGTTCACCGTGCAGTACAGGTCTTACGGAAGAATAGTCATGCTACTATCATTACTGGGAACATCACGTTTATTGTCAAGCAGGTTGCGTCAACTGTCTGCGCATTGCGTGGAGTTCATGGTTTTTGGACGGTTACTGAGACTGCCGTTTGGATAACATGGCTTAAGGGCGCTCCGTACTGCATGGTGAACGTGAAATCGAGTGTAGTTACTAGTGGTTGACTTACTTCCAATCTTTATTATTCTAACTGGCATAAAAAAGAAGTTAAGAAAAAACTAAGTTACCAAATTAGGTCTGTTTTTATTTGAGACTGAAAATTAATTTACCTTGTAACATCCTTCCTCAATTATATTTTACAATGTAATTTTATTATATTCAGCGTCTTCATTATTTTCTTAAGCAGCCCCATCTATACTTTTCAAGCTATGGAAAACGTTGCTAGTCTTGAAATGGTAAAACCAAGTTTTGAAGGCATTAAATGTATATAGATTTTGAACCTCATGATTATGCTTGAATAGAGATGTTTTGCTTTTCTTGACTTTACCACTTGTGAAACACTTAAATTAACACAAGACTTAAAACTTTTACCAACTCTATCAGAATTAGACCAAATAGTTCTTACAGTTATTCAGGATGGTATGGAATTCTTAAGTTGTTCAGTCAGATTATAAATATAGATACTTATTAAACATCGATAACATGATCATCCTTACTGAGATGTTTTAAGACCTTTAGTTTAACATTAAATGAAATAGAAGTCCCATTCATTTTCGATTCCCTCTTGTCTGATGATTTTCATATTTTTTAACAGCATTTCTAGTAATCACAAAACCACTTAAGGGTCTGCTGTAGTGGAGGCCATCTTGGTTTTTTATCCCATAAGAGCAATGTTAAATTTCAAACCATTTATTTTGTTTATTTTAAGGTCTTATTTTAAGCACAGTCATAGTACGCATCCGTTTTACGTTTCACATTTTTTATTTTTTTTTCATTTGTCGTGTAATTGACATTTTCGAAGTACCAAGTTTAAACTTTTTTCTTTACACAGACAAAAATGTATACTTAAAAGTGAAAAATATGCAAGCCGGATCCGCAATTTTATAAAGAATATTCAGTTTTTTTTCAGCACTCAATTGAACAAAAGATGGATTTATAAAATGGTTTGAAATGAGGCAATGTCAAAGCGCTCAGCTGCAAGAAATACGCAGCTGCACTGTTTAGATACGGCTATAGAGTGAAGTGCTGGCGTCGCCGGCTGCTTTCTCGTTTACTGGAGCAGACCCTTAAGAGAAGAATACATGCACTGAACGATGTAAACACTGTAAGGAACACCTGCTGACTACCACTGCGAACTCAACCAACAACTAAACAACTAAGATATAAATTAAATAGACAAAACCATTCAGGGTTCCAATATAAATTTGGTAATTTACATTACTGAAATGTATTCTATTCCATACATTTTGACCTCCTACTCTCCATCTACAAAAGTTAAAGAAAGGTATTTTTAATACACTAAACTAGTACAAATAGATTTAGTCGCTCAAAATATGTTTTAACAAAATTTACATGAGTGGGCTTGAATATTTTGAATTTCCGAGGATGGTAATTTAAATAGTATTTTTATTTGAACTGACATTATAAATATTTTTGCAGCCAACTATTTTAATGTTAAAAGTATAAAACTAAAGTAAAGTTAGATTTGTTTACTGTATGTAAAATAAATCTAACCTATCTGAAAAAATGTGTGTTTTATTAAAGTTACTGGAAAATTCTTCTCTTACGACTTTCTTCTTCTTAGGTCCTGTTAAGACCTGTAAATATGGAAAATGCATTAAAATCTTGTATACTGTTATTTTTGTAACACCTGCACCAAGTTATCAGAAAAATTTTAATTAAATTTTTTTCAGCAGGAAGAGTTTTATTGCTGACTAAATGTGACCATCTGTCTGAAGACTTTTGCATAATAAGATATTCCAGTTGTAATGACTGTTTGTCTTGTACATAGGAATGTATTTTTAATGGAGTGAATCATGTTTCACTAAAGTTAAAGAGTAGAATCTTGATAGTCACAAGTTAGTCTGAACTTTCATCCTTGTCATGTTAATTTTTTAGATAAAATCATAATGAAGAATAGTGCTACCCAATTAGGAACAAAACTAAATATTTCCTCTGATTTATAATATATAATTGCAATGTTTTCTTACAGAGCGTAAGAGTTGTACCATAATTATATTACAGTGGGCGCTAAATTAATTGATTAAGGTTAAAACTAATTGAAGAAACATACCTTATTTTTAAGCGAGTATGTAGTATTTCCTAAAGGAACATTTTGTACATCTCTTGATATTGACACTCTAATGTTAAAACATAATGTTGCAAGGTAAGTCAAATCATCTTGATGGCATTTGATTGAATCATCTCTTCGTTTTTTAACTATAAAAGAGAAAATAACTATAGTTAAAACATGTCTAGGTTACATGATCACAATCATGTCAATTTATGAATATAAATTATAATAATACAAAGTTTGTAATCTATTAACCCGTTACTCAAAAATACAATAGGTTACATAATACAAATGCTTATGCATGTGTAATACGTAAATTTATTTTTCTTCACCGTTTATTGTAATCTCGGATAATGTAATAAATTGGTTGTTGTTATCACTTATCTAAAGTCTCGAGGTAGAAAGGAAATACATCATTTATTATTATCAGGTTTTCGGTTACTGTGACATTAATTAACTTAGCGCCAAGGTGACGCATTACAGAAAGAGCAGACAGTTTGTGTACAGTATAAATCGAGTAATAGAATATACGTATGATAAACACTTGCAGTAAAATGATCGTATTAGTCATCAATAACTTCCTTTTAGTTTTGAGTGTTCTAAATGGTTTTTACCTGACCTACAAAATAGTTTTTGTTAAATGTCAATCAATTCATTTCTCAGTTGTGTTTCTGAACTTATAGATGTTAGTGCTACATCTTTGTTTTACGTGCGAGTGAAATTTAGGTTTGTGTTAAATCAGAAAGTTATTGTTTAGCAAAGTATATTTTAATTAAAGTATTGTGAACTATATGCAACTGATTTAAATAACTCATTCATTAAAACAAAATTTGTGTGTATTCCACAGATCTACATTATATTAGTTAGTCACGGCAGATTCACAAAAGAAACGTAACAATTTAAACTTAATATACTTTCAATTTTAAAGCGTTTCGACAGATAACAAAATGAGTCAAGGTAATGTGGCAGTGCAGTTAAAAAATTTTCAGTCAATTTTTAGTATCATTTAAAAAAAATGTGATGTACAAGATCTGTTCAAAAAGGAAATGAAAATTTAAATTGTGTAAGAGAAATCATAGTGAAAAAGAGTCAGGTTGATCAGCATTAAAATTGTAGTTTACAAATGTTTGTGAACAGGATGTGAAAGTAGATGGTCCATTGATTTGACAAAAAGCATAAGAATTAGACATACAAATGGGTAAACAAGAGTTGGTTGCAACAGAGGAGTGGTTTTATGGTTGGAAGACATTGTATGCACGTGCAGCGAACAGGAAGATGTTCATTTCACAGCAGCTATGAGTTGGATTGAAACTAAATCACATAACTAATTCCACAATACTCACTAAGCAATGTGTACAATGCGGATGAAACTGGTCTTTACTATATTTTAGAGCCTTACAGAAACAATTATTTCTTCTAACAATCAAACAAAAGGCTGTAAAACTTCAAAGAAACGAATTACTGTTATACAAATATGTCTGATGAATCGGAAAAATTTTTGGTAATTAGAAAAAGTAAAAATCCATGTTGCTTCAGACAAGAGTATGACCAGGATGACAAGAGTAATTTTTAACAATTACTGTAATTTTTTTTCATGTAAACAAATTCACTGCACAATGTGTGAATGCATCCTTAAAAACATTAATGTCGTACACCTTCTAGTCAATACGACAACGATTATTCAACCTTGAGATCTAGGAAATGTACGGACCCTAAAGGCTTACTATCGCCAGTAAATAGTTATAGGATTTTGGACAAAATTTAAAGATATCCATACAATGACTGCAAGTGAATTGGCAAAGAAAACGTTGTTACTTAACAATATGCATTACATCTTAACAATATGTCGTGAAATAATAATGTGACTACTAACATAACACCAAATTGTTTCAGGAAAAAATGATTTTTACATTAATCAAACTTGAAGAAATCATACCAATACAACCAATAGAAAATGAGGGAATGTGATTTCAAGGCTTGGATGGACATTGATAGCAACATTCCTGTTGCCTCTAATAAAACCAGGAAAACAAGTAAAAGAAAATTCATGATGAAATTCTGCCACCGATAAACAGAAATATGAAAGAAGCTTTAGAAGTACTTCGCTGTATCGTTCAGCAGAGATCATTAGATTTTCAAAAAAACAATACGAGTATGAACAATTTATCAATAACTTACATTGAATTGAAAATAGACAAACTTCATATTTTTTAATTAATGTGTTTATTTTTATTAGTTCATTAATGTGTACTATTTTATAACTTATGTAGAGAAAACAATTAATACTACCAGTAAGTTACCCAAAAAACTTATTTACAAATTTTAGAACATAAAAATAGTCAAGATCAATGTTGTTTTAAAGAGCAGTGGTATGTTTTTAATGAGTTTTTATGTAATAAAAAACATGATACGAAGTACCAAAAAATATCTGGTTATTGTCAGGGATGCCCGGGGGGGGGGGGGGGATGACGCAGAGTGCATCATTGGGATTTTTTGGTTTGAAAAATGTTGAGGAAATACACAAATTAGAAGCAGGGTACATCAAAAGTGGAGAGTAAAAGTGCAGTTACTATTTAACTTTCTTTATTATAACCATTATCTGTAGAAATTAAAATAGACCAATTCAAGGTCGTTTTCTCACAACAGACATTAACAGAGTTGGAAAGTTGGAGTCAAACTTGGCAGTGACAGAGACAGAAGCTCTGCACACCTGTACCATCGACCACATAATAAATATACTGAGTATTGCCTGTACAGTATGAAAAGTGTGCCTAAGTCCGCCATCTTGGGAACGCCTAGAAAGACGAAACGGTGCGGAGTGCCGCCAAAATTATAATGCACGTGTTTCAAATACACTGTTGCTTTAAACACTTACAACACACTTGATTCCTTTGAATTTTTTCACACAGACAGAATATTAGTGTGGGATGATAATGGTATAAAAATTATTAATTATAAAAAATCTTTAAAGGTATAAATAAATAACAAAAGCTTGGACTTAATATGGAACTTTAAATTGTCACATGAAAAAGTTGTTCTGTGAGGAACTTTTTTGTTTTTTGGTCAGCGACGAGGTGTAATCGTAAAAGTTTGAGCCAATAAGTAAAATTTTATGAAGCATATTTTTCAATAAATTAGCTCAAGTTATTTAGTTTTTAGAGCAGGTTAAAGATACGATTAAGTGCACGCCAGAATATCGATTGCTCAATTCCCACGGCGCGCGCCGACCGTCTTGTTATAGCCGTACTGGCGGACGATTTATTGCCTCTAAGGTTTTGTTAGTTACTTACATATAGCTTTAGAAATATATTTAGCTGTTTTCCCCGTTAATAAAACATTTTATTTTCATTAACCACCCAAAGATTAAAGGTAAAATGATTTAGAATGTTGTATGATACTAATGATTTACTTAAATCTAAACATTGTCTACCGTATAATCATCATGGCTTAGCAAACTGTATAAAAACATTACGTTGTTGTACTGTGTAGAAATCAATAAATAATATAGTATGAACAACTAACGTATAACCACGAAAAACAAAGTATATATTATATATAACAATGACAACATCAACATGGCTTAGCAAACTATATAACATGACAATTATTAAGTACAGAAGTGAATAAATAAAGCCCAGTGGCGGTTCTAGACCTGAAAAACTGGGGTAGCAAGGACACTACTGAGGGTCGAATGATCGGGGTGGGGGTGGAGGGTATGGAATACCTTCCAGTCACAGGAGGTTCAAAAATTATGAAAAACCAACTTCCCAAATGTCTATTTGCATATCTTTCTGGCTGAAAATTTATTATTTCAAATGAAAACTCACCCTCCAAAAACTCTATTTCAGCATATCCCTGGATAAAAATCAAACAATCACTTAAAACAAAATAACTTAAGAGTAAGCGATGTTTATAAAAGAATAGCCAAATTTTACAAATTTTGTAATTAAACTCTTTGTCTTGTAATTTTGATGGTTTTTAGGATGTAATAGTTTTTTGACAAATAAAAATGTAATATTCAACAAAATTCATATTGTAAAACGTTTTTTGAGTAGGGTAATTTGTTAATTTTATAGTAAAAAAAAATAATAATAATAATAACGTTTTCCTCAACTTGACTTAACCCTAGAACCGGCAGATCGCACGAAACGTGCGATCATGACAGCACATTTGTAACGCGTGATTGTATTGAATATTTGACCCACTAAAAATCTTCCAATCTCAAAAAGACAAACACCATTGGAAAGGTAATGTTTCAAACTTTATTTTTTGTATTTAAAATTTCTTTCTAAAACGTATATTTACATACGTAATCATCGTTGCAGTTTATTAGTTTTCTACAAATCAATCGGCGCCCGAAAATTCATACAAAACATAACGAAATTACTCAACTTTTGTCAATCTCTAAAACCCGCCCAGTAGGTTGTCTTAGTTAAACCTATGTACCGATAGATTCATCACAATTTCCCCTATCCAAAACTTTCATCCAATCAAAAATCGGACCAATAGTATTGAATTTAGAAGGGGTTTTGTAGACCCTTGCAATTGGTCAGTTTTCCAACCAATAAACAGCGTTATGTATTTCACGTGAGATCTTTATGACCTCAATAGTTTTTTATAGATATTTTGGTATCTTTGTAAAGATAATTCTTCAAGCTAACTTCCCCTGTAAACCAAATTTTCTATATTTGAACAGTTTATTGTGTAGGACCGTGGGAAAGTGACTGCTAATACGGTCTCACCTAACGTTCAAATCTGTAGCGTAACGGACTTTTATAGCATGGGGAGACATACAAGAATGCGCGCGCAACTTGTACAGACGGGAGTTTACTATATTTTTCTAACTTTTGTTGTTCAAATACTTCTAAGTCAAACACTTTTATGAAAAGATAATTTACAAGTATACAGTTCAGTTCTTTGATTTATTCTCTACACTTTGTTATAATAATATTTTATTTTTGGGCACAGCATATATTAGTAAATTACGTTTCTAACTTGGCATACTTTTGATAGCAGACTTGTAGTAAGAACATAAAATCTCGTGTTTTCAAAATAAGAAATTTGAAAATGTTAAATGTTTTTATACAGTTCTATTTAGAACTAAATTACGAAACTTTTTTACATTTATGGAAAAAATTACAAAAAATGTTTACTACATTTTATGTAGACTTAAAGTTGAACTTTTATTTTTCGTAACTGAACATTTTTTGTTTCTTGGGCTAATAACTTTCTAAATTTTACATCTATAATTTTTTTACTGGCATATACAAATTCTTTGAACCTTTCTCTACAAAAAAGCTATGGAACACTTTTGGATTGGGGTTAATTTACTATTTTTGGCGAATTTTTGAATAAATGCTTGCACACGCCAAAAAATCCATTTTCGTTAACATTGCCGGTTCTAGGGTTAAGAAATACAGTTTATATTATAAACATAGGCCTAAGGTTAAAACTTCTAAGACCTCATTTTTTCTGAAATTTAAGTACTTTATATTGGTTCAATGACGGGCCAAAATCCACCAAAATACACATTTATTTAAAATAGCTCAACGTTTCAGCTATTAATGCACCTTTTCTCAAGAGCTGGCTTTAGAAATACATATAAATAACAGACCATTAAAAGTTTAGGAAAAAGTTTAACAAACACAAAGGTGACAAATATAAAACTAAAAAGCTACAACTTACATAAAAAACGGTGTCAATAAATAAACAGAAACAATGAATTGTAACTTGCTTGGTTACAAAAATTTAATTTAGTGAATTTATTTAATATAAGAAGTCGACAAAAAATTAAAAAACTATAAAAAATACTCTAGACTTCTATTTTTACAAAAAATGTTCTAACATCCGAATGATGCTAGGCTATACTTTAACTTTACTTTAATTTAATATTTAATTTCAATAAGGGTAGGTTCTGATTGTATGGTAGTACTTTGAAAGACACAAGGATGTAACAAACTTGACTCAAAAGACATCTGATAGTGGTACACTTTTGATTTATTCAATCATACTTAATTTCAATCTACACATTATAAATTTATATGTACACCTCATTATTATTATTATTAATCTAAAATCTTAAAAAACTAAAGACGCTTGAAAATTTATTTATCTGCAAATCAATTCTAAAGAAAAATATGGCATGTAGGCTATGGTCTAATTTATTTTACTTATATCTCATGAGATTTTGAGTTTAAATAACATTTGAAGCTATTTGGATATAAAGACATGTCTGAGCTCTTAAAACAATATATAAAGCTAGCAATACTTGCTCATTTTCCTGTTCAAAAGATGCACTTTACACTCATTCGCGCACTTGCGTTGTACAGGCCTCGTGGCGACTTTTAATTTCAGCTAATATTGTCCAAAGTACATGTTCGATTTGGAAGTCATTTTGTACTCACGTTTTCCGAACTCACGTGTAAACTTTTGAAGCAACTTACATTGCCCAACTCGTACGATATATCACTTAGAATCACATTTTTTACAGAGCAATGTTACTGCTCACCCAAGCAGTATAAAAGCCATCTTGAGAAGAAGGAAGAAGGCGGAAGAATGAAAGATTGCCTTCCATAGAGATGAGAAAAGGGGAGGCTAGTCACAATGGACTCGTCCACCTCACCTTATATATTCTACCATCACATTATACTGTTTTTTATGTTTTCACTTGATTATTATTGTTGTGAGTTTCTTATTTATTGTTATTGTTTATTGTTGTTTT
>JAGFPH010000121.1:117984-132932 GCA_018207615.1 Philaenus spumarius | reverse complement strand
CAGATAAGTAAAAGTGAGATAAGTAAAAAAAAGATAAACCTCAAGTATGTTTAGCGGATCATCTGCGTAGCACTTCTCCACTGCAGAATCCGTTTTGTAAATTTAAATCGAGCCACTCAGGTTAATTGAAAGATATTGGCCTAAATTATTTACACTGCAATTGTGCAAAAACTAATAACATGACAAATTTTGATCTTCCTCTTGTTTCAAGTACACATAATAAAAAATAATTTTCCGAAATATCTGCCCTTAAAATTTAAAATTAACAAACATATGAATATTTAAAAAATTGTAATTTTTAAAAATAGGCTATTTCCGATTTTTTTTATGTGAAAAATGGTCCAGTTGGGATCTGTAATTTTTTTTTAATTATTAATGGGTGGCCGGACTTTTGTATCACTCTGTATAATCCAAACTGTAAGCCTAACTAAGACTGTTAAACAAGTGAAGTAGCAACGTTTGGCAACGTATTGACTGATAAGGCTTGTGATTTTCCTCCCTCACCCCAACCTTTTAGCAGCTTTTAGCGGGTGCGTAGATATGACGCCAGTTCTAGTATGGAGATCGTTGTCAGCAGGTGCCTAACCTAAAATTTATCAGTTTCATGATTTGTTTTTAATTTTATCGTATAATAGTGGTAGTGTGTTTTTTTAAGTTTTTGTTTGGAGTCGTTAGTGTGAGTTTAAGTGTGAGAATTTGCGTGTGTGTGTGTGTGTGTGTGTGTGTGTACGGTAGACCATAGACCTTCAATAAGAATAGTGCGTACGTAATATTAGTGTATATATTTTTTGAGTTCATAAGTTTATCATAATATAGATTATTCAGTAATTATATGATTCGGCTATACCTCGAACAATGGAAAGTTCAAATAAAGGTAAAAGGCAGCACAAATGTTGTTTTACTGGCTGCAGCAACACGAAAGGTCGTAATCCGTCCCTTCATTTTTTTCTTTTCAAGTTAAAAGAGCAGAAATTTGTGAACAATGGATTGTCAACTGTTCAAATGAGACCCTGTCATCCCTAGCTCCTACAACTCTAAGCCGCAAAGTTGTGTGTGAACTGCACTTTAAAGATACATGTTTTACCAGTTGTACAAAAAGTAAATTAAATCTATACGCTGTACCGACAAAGTTAACCCTTGACAGTCCCCACACACACGCTCGCACCGCTCGTGCGCATTGAATTCGTCATATTTTGTACGGGTCGCACGCGCGGACGCAGCGATCCATCTCCTGTCGGTATTTTCGAAGAACACTTTGAATGTTCACCGAACATATTTGGACGAGAGCGTGAAAGGTTTGTCGTTTTCAGCGCACGTTTGATTATTGTTTTCCAATAAACCGGTATTCATTGATTAAGTAGGCCAATGGATTGCTCAGAAGCAAATTAAATTAATATAATCCTTTAGAAACGAATCCATTCTTTGGGATTCTAAGTTTGTAATTTTTATATAAAAACGTATTTTTTATATGCATTTGTCAGTTAAAAATGGTATCAAAACACTGTTTTCAGGGCCTCAGGGTCCGTCCCTTCCCTTTCCACCCCGGTTCCCCCTCTTCCCCCGGTAGGCCACTTTAGGCCAGACACCTCCCTTTACAAAATACTGGCTACGTCACTTGGTCACCTAATGTGGTGAGCAAAACAACTAAAAAAACTCAGTATATTTTAATGCGTTCATTACCCCAATAGAAAGTAAATTTATGTTATTAAATTAATTTAGATTAAAAATATTTTTGAAAAGTGTCAATAGCAAACTAAATCTATGGAAATGTGTTTATGAGAATAACTCTGTTTATAGTTACAAAACAACGTGTGCGTCATTAATTCCCAACCGTTATGTCCATAGCAAGAAAACCCCCTAATAAACTGTTTTTTCCTGGAAATTAATATAATAATTAATTATAAAAATAACAGTAATAAATAAATTAACAAGTAATTAATAAATAAACGATGAAATAAAAATGACAATTCTTATTTTGTTGATAATAATTACATTTACTTTCATTTAAAACAAACCGCACGAAAATAGGTTGCATAGATTTCCAGAAATAGGTATCAATAGGGTTTAATCTAGAACCAAAAAACCTCAAAAAGTGTCCTTATAAGAAGTATTAGGATGAAGTACAAATTACTTTTCATAACTTTTTTATAATAATAACAATAATATTTTCTTTTTATTTCAAATAAACAGAACTAAAATGGGCCCGGAAGATCTTCATAAATATGTCGTATAAGTGTTTTAATCTAAAACCAAAAAACCTCAAAAAGTAAATTTATAAGAATACCGATGAAAAACAAATTACTTTTCATGACATTTTGATAATAAATACAATATTCCCTTTTATTTTGAATAAACACCACTAAAATTGGCCATATAGATCTCCAGAAATAGGTATAAAATCAAAAGGGTTTTAACCTAAAACCACCAAAACTCAAAATGTGCCCTTATAAATGCACTGATGAAATAAAAATGACATTTTAAAAACAGGCAGTCGTGGGTCTGCCGTCAGAAGTGAAAAGATTTTAGGTTCATATAGTTAACTTTATTTTCGAGTTATTAAGAAGTATTTTTTTAATAATGTATAATGTTGTAATGAGATCTTAAATAATTGCGGAGATGCGATGGAGCCTTAAATAATTGTGGATAAGCGACGGAGCCTTACATAATTGTGGAGATCCGATGACGCTTTAAATAATTGCGGGAATGCAACTGTGTCTTAAATAATTGCGGAGATGCAACAGAGCCTTAAATAATTGTAGAGATCCGATAGAGACTTAAATAATTTCGGGGATGCGACTGTGTCTTAAATAATTGCGGAGATGCGGCGTAGCCTTAAATATTTGCGGGGATGCAACAGAACCTTAAATAATTGCGGAGATGTGACGGAGCCTTAAAAAATGTCGCGATGACGATGACGGTGAAGGGAGTTCAATAATTTTTCTCCATGCAAAAAGTGCCCAACCTAATGAAGTTTTCACTGGGAAAAAACTAAAATCATAGTAAAAAATAAGGTTTTAACCTAAAAACAAAAAACTCAAAAGTGCAAAATAATTGAAAAAATAACATTTAATAATTTGTTTAAAATAATGAGATTTTCTTTCATTTAAAACTAACGACACGAAAATCGGACACGCAGAACTCCAGAAATAGTTATCAATAAAAAACCTAAAACTAAAAAAAATCTAAAATTGACCTTATAAATATATTGATGAAATAAAAATGACATTTCTTAATTTTATTATAATAATGACAACATTTTCTTTCATTTAAATCAAACCGCACCATCGACCAGGTTGATCTCCAGAAACCGATCTCAACCGGAAAAGGTTTTAAACTAAATAAAAAAAAACTCGAAAAGTGCCCTTATAAATATACCGATGAAATATAATTGATATTCAATAATGTTTTAATAATAATGATAACATTTTCTGTCATTTTAAACAAACAGCACTAAAATCGGAACGGTAGATCTTCAGAAATAGCTACCAATAGGATTTTAACATAAAAGCCAAAAAGTTCCCTTTTAAATATACACATTAAATAAAATTGACATTTCATAATTTTTTATAATAATGACAACATTTTCTGTCATTTAAAACAAACAGCACTAAAATCGGCCCGGTACATCTTCAGAAATAGCTATCTATAGGATTTTAACATAAAACAAACAAAAAAACTCAAAAAGTGCCATTTTTTTAAAAACCATAAAATAATATTGACATTTCATAATTTTTTTATAATAATGACAACATTGTCTGTCATTTAAAACAAACGGCGCTAAAATCGGTCCGGTAGATCTTTAGAAATAGCTATCAATAGGATTTTAACATAAAACTAAAAAAGTGCCCTTTTAAACATGCCCATGAAATAAAATTGACATTTTTTATAGTAATGACAACGTTTTCTGTCATTTAAAACAAACAGCACTAAAATCGGCCAGTAGATCTTCAGAAATAATAGGATTTTAATATAAAACCCCAAAAACTTAAAAAGTGCCCTTTTAAATATGCCAATGAAATAAAATTGACATTTCATAATTTTTTTATAATAATGACAACATTTTCTGTCATTTATAACAAACAGAACTAAAATCGGCACGGTAGATCTTCAGAAATAGATATCAATAGGGTTACCAAACGTTAAAGGGTGAACGTTTCAGTAGAATTATTATATTAGTAAGATGAGTGGTAGAGTAATAAACGCAATAAACATCAAGGTAAAGGAACGATTTTGAAGTTTTTTTAAAGCTAACATCAAAAGCCAACATCAAGTAGGCAGCTTCAGTGACAACAACAACCTTTAGTTCACTCTAATAATGAAAACCAGTACGTTTTCTGCTATGTTATGCAGATGTACAAGTTTCTGTCTTTTGCCAAATACCGGTGCTGCTCCTTACGACTCCTAGCGAGATGGTCCTGTACTACGTCTACTGATGGTCCTGGACTGCGGTACAGACCGCCCGTTAGCTCGGTTAGTCTAGTACTTATATAATGAATGCTTTAACCTATCTACCAGTCCTCCAATCCTTTCAAACCCTAATGATTTATTTATTTTTATTTTTCAAATCCTATTTTATAATATCCCACTTTTTTGTGAATAACAATCACCCAATCACTCAGGATTTTTTTTTTTTTTAGTTTAGTTGTACATAAATGTTTTGTCATACCTACTAACATATAAATTCAAAAATAGAAAAGTTTCATCATTAAAAGAACTCATTATTTGACTTAAGGACGCATTTTTAATCCCATGGAATATACGGGCCGCATGATATAAATCGGTGCCCAGCCAAAAAGGCTAAACAAGAAAAAAAAAAAAAAAAAAAGATTGACCTTCCATAAGATTAACATTGAAACTTTGAGGGCCACTGGGGCGTAGCCCTAGTGTCCTAGGACTTTGGTAAATGGCCTAAAACCTTCCCAGGGTTAACCTGTGTTACTATGCAAAATTTCAAAGCAATCGGATGGACGGTTTGGTAACGCATAAAGGACAAACATACAGACAAACGTACAAACATACATTGAATTTTATATATAGATATGTTTTTAATTTTGTTATATGAATGTTTGTATAATCGTAAGAATGGTATATAGGCTATATATTATTCGTATGATTATACATTAAACATTCATATTATAACAATAATATAGGTCTATAATAATATGTCATATTTTTATCCCGATATAATAGTATTACCGGTACATGACAAATAAACGGTACCAGGAACTGGCACATACTTTCTCACAAACATATTTAAATTACTAAGCAGATTCACAGTGACTTGTAGGGTGGGGTAGGAGAGTTTTTTTTATTAAAGTTGGAGATTAACTAATAAATATTATTATTATTATCTAGAGAGAAAACTATTCGATCGATTTCGAACAAATTTGCACCAAACACGTCAATTAGGACTTTATAGATGCACGTAAAAAGGTTTTGAAAAATTTTGAAAAACAACCCCCTTTATGGCCAAAAAAACCCCAAAAATCAGTTATTATTATTATTATTAGCTAAACGAGAATTTTTAGAAAGGTTCGGGTTTTTGCATATGGTAGGGCACATTAAAGGCGACAAATAAGCCAAATTTTATCAAAATCTTTAGAGCCGTTTTTTTATAAAAAAATAATAATTGATTTTTTGGGGGTTGTTTGGCCAAAAAGGGGGTTGTTTTTCAAAAATTTTCAAACCCCCTTTTCGTGCATCTATACAAGCCTACTGGACATGTCTGGTGCAAATTTGGTTGAAATCGATCGAATAGTTTTCTCTCTAGTTTTGTATACTTTTATTAAAGTAGGCGATTAACTAATAAATATTATTATTATTAGCTAGAGAGAAAACTATTCGATCGATTTCGAAAAAATTTGCACCAAACACGTCAATTAGGTCTTTATAGATGCACGTAAAAAGGTTTTGAAAAATTTTGAAAAACAACCCCCTTAATGGCAAAAAAAACCCCAAAAATCAGTTATTATTATTATTATTAGCTAAACGAGAATTTTTAGAAAGATGCGGGTTTTTTTATATGGTAGGGCACATTAAAGGCTACAAATAAGCCTAATTTTATCAAAATCGTTAGAGCCGTTTTTTTATAAAAAAATAATAACTGTATTTTTGGGGTTTTTTTGGCCAAAAAGGGGGTTGTTTTTCAAAATTGTTCAAAACCCTTTTTCGTGCATCTATACAGGCGTACTGGACATATTGTCTGGTGCAAATTTGGTTGCAATCGATAGAATAGTTTTCTCTCTAGCTTTGTCTACATACAGACATACATACAGACATACATACACACAGACATACAGACATACAGACAGACATTTTGTAAAAACCACTTTTTTGGTCTCAGGGGGTCCAAAAACGGATATTTCCACAAAAATCTCAACATCGATTTTTTTTGCGATCACTATACTTTCTCTATACTATAGTATAGTGAGAAAGTAAAATGTAGACTTTTCGCTACAGTGAGGGAAGTTTTGAGATACTGAGTGGGGAAAAGTATTTTTTGGACTTGGCAACACTGAACCGAAAAAAAGAAAATAATACAGATTCAGATTCAAAAATTTCGCTTTGACGCTTTGACCGTTATTATTCGTCAATTTTGTCAGGTCAATGGTCATATCCCGCTCCTTTATTTTGTGTTGTGTTTTGACGAACATAGTTATATTTATATCAGCTAAGGAAATCATATTCAAGTTTTGTTTACCAAAATAAAACAATTTTCTTATTTATTACGAGTCTAGAATCTGAAAAGTGTTTTTTGTGCTAATAGGTAAGCTGAAATTACATATCGCGTTTTACTCAAACAAAGCAGTTTTTATCTAAAGATTTTAATTATTTAGGCCTATAGCATGCAAAATTAGATAGCTTTGATAATTTTATAGCTACCTTAAATAACAAAAATTGCAATGGGCCTAGATTCCAAGGAGTTGTCGCATTAGGCCCTAATTCAATATTTGCTAACTTAGGCTATCTATTGGCGTAGGTTAGGTCAGAACCTTTTAGGTATTTTTTAAATTATTATTTTTGCATTTTTGTTAGCTCTAGGTTAGCCTAGAGTCGAATAGTAAAGTTCCGCCCTATCTATTATTTGTGTTATTACTAACTTAGGTTTTTCAGAAAAAGAAAATGAGTGAAGTAGGCTAGGCCTACACTAAAATATTTAAAAATAAGTCAGACTTCATAGGCCTAGTTTGTGAATCAGTGAAGCGGTTCATTTAAAGTGAATGTTTTAAGAGCTTGTCAAATCCTGTGTAATAGCCTATTCTCGGTTTTTATTTTAACTGACAGGTCATATCATATGTAACATGAATATTAAGTTTTATGTAACTAATCAGTTAGGCCTATAGGAATACTAGGCCTAAGTACGGCACTGAATTAATTCACTGTAATATATACTTATTATGTTTATCACCATTCCGACTATTGTTATATAGGTATCAAATATAATTACAACTTACCGTCGTCAATAGTCAATTGTCGTATAAATTCTTCAAACGACGGCCGTTTTGGCTTATTCCGCCATTTTCAAGTTAAAAATAAGTAGTTGAAAATCAAATTGAAAATGATTTAGGCCTATTGATGATTTATACGACAATTGACTATTGACGACGGTAAGTTGTAATATATATAGGCTATTTATCTTATAGCCGAAATGAATTTTTATTAACAAAATTACAAATGCAGTACCTAGGCTACTTTCACAAATCTCTAACTTAAAGGCTGATCATTCCATACCAAATCAAAAACAAAAAATCATTTGAATACCCTTTGTCTTAGAATGTGATGCAACTTGGTTCATGTGTTGGTAGGCCCTACTGTGGAGTAGAGCCCTCCTGTGTGCGTTAGGGATGGGCAATGTCGTTGTTTGCCAACAACTATGTTATGTATAGGCTAATGTATAACAGATTGCGACATCCTGTTATTTTAATAACAGTGTTATTGACTGGGAATGACTGTTATTGTTGTGCAAGTGTTTTTGAAGTGTAGATATGCTATTAACAGACTTAGTTTTTCAACTGTTGTCAAACTTCTATTTACTTTATGCCTACAGTTAAGCCTATTGTAAAGTCATAATTAACGTTTCAAATTTATATCTGTTTCTGACAAAATGATTTATGTAGGCCTACAGGCAGCCTATGTTTAAATAAAACAACATTTAAAAAATCTTATTTTCAAATTGTATGTATGACAATAATAATTTAAGATATTAGGCTATTTTTCACAAAATTAGGCTATTTTTTCACAAAATTAGCCTACTTACCAAAAATAAGTTAAAATAAAATTTAAAAAAACCTAAAATTTGGAAATTATGTGGTAGGTAGTCTAATTGTTTAGGCTACTATTAGGCCTTTACTTGTCAGAAGCAAATCTTCCCTATTGAGATACTATGTTATATGTTCTGACGATGAATTAACATAATTCAATTCCCGGAAAAAGAAATTCGCCCTAAAAAATAGCCCGAAGACTGACTTATAATCTATAAGTCCCATTATGTTTCTTTTCAAGCAAACCTTTCCGTATTGGGATATGTTATGGCTAATTGACTGCAATCAACAAATAAACATGTTTGGAGAGCCGAAAGGTAAACACTTGGTAAGTTAAGTTGGGAAAACGGGCAGGTTTGTTAAAAGTGCAGGTGAGAGGCAGGCAGTTGTTATGGCATCGTGTAGTAGTTCAAATCCATTATTGTTCGACAACAACTGTAGGCCTAGTCTTAGGTTAACACAGTTTATTGTTAATGGAACTAATGGTATTTGTTTACTTTAACTTGTCAATCAAAACTACTATAAATACACATACCTGAACTTTTTTCTCAATAAATATAGTACATAGTAACTTATACACTTCACTGATGCCGGGAAACCAATATTTAACCATCTTCAACACGTACAACATTAAAAACTTTCAAATCAAAAGTTCGTTATGGAAATTTACATTGTAAAATGCCGACATGTTTTTCTCACCTTTCTCCCAGCGTTGCCGGATTGTTCTTGTTCTTTTTTTTGTAGAAACGAACAGTTTAGGCATCTCAACTAAGTACTCAACATACTGTGACTAAATACTAGTATAGGTTAGTACCTTCAGGTTTTTTTTAATTCTAATTATATAATGTGATAATAATGACGAAATATTATAATCATACTGTTATCGGCAACATACTGTGACTAAATAGTATAGGTTAGTAACTTCAGGTTTTTTTTAATTCTAATTATATAGTGTGATAATAATGACGAACTATTATAATCATAGGCTACTATTCTATCGGCAACATACTGAGACTAAATAGTATAGGTTAGTACCTTCAGGTTTTTTTTCATTCTAATTATATACGGTAATGTGATAATAACGACGAAATATTATAATCATACTGTTATCGGCTAATTAATTACAGAACCAATAAGATTCTGACCAGTGGTCAGCTATTTAGTAGTACACAGGTTTAAAGTACATTTATACACACCTTATTCAGTACAATAACCTATTGTTCCATTTGGCAACGTTGATGAAATTCCATTTTAAATACGCAGTTTTATACTGTAGTTTCTATTGTTCGATGTTATTGTTTTCGTAATTTACGTTTTGTTACACTATTTTAAAATTTTCTTGCTTTGTGGATACTTTTGGGGTTAATATAGTTTAGTTTATTTAATTCTTACGTGTTTGGTGTATGTGAAGTGATTTATTTTGTTATAATTAAGTGAAATATTGCGGAAAAGTCGAAACTTAATCTATATAATTTCAACTTTTATTTCTTTCATAACTCCTACAAATATTATTTCCCGGGAAAATTTTTGTTGTTTTTACAATCAGTTAGATGTGTTCTGTCATATTATATCAAATTCCCTTAGAAATCGATTGACACGTTAAAGTAAATTTTTACCGAACTAATATAATACTGTATGCTTTGAATCATATAGGCCTACTAACTCAGAAGGCCTATATATGTTTACAAATTGGAAACACACTGTGACTCTAAATACTATAAGTTAGAACTTCAGGCTTTTTTTATGTATGCATTTTTTTACATAGACAATAATTAATATTCCAACTTATATATATGTTTACAATATTTATTTATTATTGTCTATGTAGGCCTACAACATAAATACAAAAGCATTAAAAAAAAGCCTGAAGTTCTAACTTATAATCTTTATTCACAGTATATTTCCAACACCATTACTCTGATCCAAACAACTTTTAATGTCAGTTTTCATCATTAATGATTTCCGTGCCTTGAATCGTGTTAATTCAATGTTAGAATACAACAACGAAAATAAATCTCAAGTAGCGTGTGATAAACCGTCAACAAGCAACACTAATTCTTTGACAGATGATGACTTTTAAAGTAAGTTTCTTTTTCGTATTTTTTTTCCGGGCCTTGAATTATGTTAATTCATTGATATAATATATCTCAATATGGGAAGATTTGCTTGTGACAAATTAGTAGTAAAACAATTACCAATTAATTTAATTGTGTTAGTTATTTTATGTTTTAGAAATACAGTAAATAGGAATCCCTTAGGCAAAGCCTGTATTGAGAATTCCTGCCAAAAAAGTATAGAATGGACTCTAAATAGAGAAAAAAAGCAAATGTGTGTAGTCGTGGGAGCCCCGTCAGGAACGAAGTTCATCACGCCTTCTCTTCAATTTTTTTAACAGCCTTAAAGGCAACATACACACATAATTTTAACGTTTCAATTGCCGTTTGTTTTTTATACAAATACTGTTTCCGTACGTTTAATGTTATAATAAAGTTCTAGAATTAATTATAACATCAAAAAAGCTAAGATGGTAAACACAGTTAAATGTCCATTCATTATAAATATAGAAGAGTCTCGCTTATCCCACATAAACGGGCAGCCGCAACGTCGGATAACAGGAGAAATGCATTGATACGACTTTCTTTTCGTTGCCATAATGGCGTAATAATACACAAATTACAGTAGTGTTCGTATTAATACAATACTTAACAGTAGTCGTGTTCAATGTACAGTATTAAAACGAAAACAGTAGGCCTATATCAAAGCCCACTAAAGAATACCGTTGAGGGACGAACTTGTGTACACCGAGACCTTGGACGCTCCAATCGCCGTAGTGCGACGTTGTCACGTTCTTCCCACGCGTCTAACTGACTGCGACTGACTTTCAACGCATTTATAATTCTTTAAACTGTGCGATCAAGCCTCGAGCGGTAAATACCAGGAGTGTTCGAGGCTAGTAGATATGGCAACGCTGCGCGCCCATCCTATTGGTCGCCTCGCAATGGTATTCTTTAGTGGGCTTTGATATAGTGTTCAATATTAAATCGATAACAATACGGAACAATATAAATGAACAACGATAACGATAAAAAATTATAACTAAATTCACAATAGTAACTAAAACTCCACAAAACAGAAAGATACAGTTAGTATAGCACAACACTAAAGTTTGTCAAATGAGGACAGTTTAATGACACATGAGACAATCGCCAGAGCTAGAAGATGCGGGCAGCTATAGTATTGTACAATCTGTCACTTATACTATTTGACGACAACACAAAATAGACGTCTGCGGCTCATTTTATCATTGATTTTTTAATTTTTGCCTTTCCTCTTTATTTTTCTTTGAAGATGTTAGATAACACGGAATGTCGGATGAGCGAAGGTCGGATAGACAAGACTTTACTGTACATTCAATAAACATAAAATGTTGGTTCGTCAGTCTAGGCCTAACCTAAAATTATTGTGTGTATTTTTAATTTACTTTACCTGTCCTAACGGCAACATACATCCAATAATTTTAGGTTAGGCTTAGACTGATGAACCAATATTTTATGTTTATTGAATGTATTTCAGCGCTTGACGGTAATATCTGAACTTCGCCGGATGAATCGATTGTCTCTTAATTTAAATTGATGAACCAAAACACATGTTTCTTAAATGTATTTACATTCATTGCCATAGCAGCCAATTTGATGGCGCTTTTTAGTTAGGCCTACACGTATTTTTTATTTGTAATTGCCATAGCAACCAATTAGGCTAATAACACTTTTTTCGTTACGCATTACATTTCCTGTTTGTTAACTCCTACCGTAACTCGCGTTAAGGAACTTTGTTCCAAAAATACCTCTGACATAAAATGAATTACAATAAACTAAATATAGATTAAGATAAAAACTGTATTGAACTAAAAATAAGTACTGTAACTTCTACACATATTTTTATAAACCTGCATTCATAGAACACTCAAACAACCCCTGTTTTAGCGTCAATAAATATAATTATAAACCCCTGTTTTAGCGTCAATAAATATTTTAACCACTCGGTTGTAACATCATAAATCTATAAAATAATAATGTCAAACTTTCAAAAAATGTTAGAATTACCCCTTTCCTTTGATTTCGGGCCGCCTATTTTCTCTTTCCTCAGAATCAAACCGCGAAATAGACAATTTATATATAATATTTTCACACTTAAAACCTCCGGTGGGTCACATCAAAGTCGGTAGAGGGGGGCGGTGTTCCACTACAAGCAACACTGCTAACTCTCCCACCCCCTCCTAAGAAACAATTCACACGGTATGCCGTGACAGTTGTGTGCTGTGTGTAACTAAACCCATGACCTTGCTGGGAAAGTATTCGGACAATAGAAAAGCGTGATGAGACTCAATCGTATAGCCTGGCGAGACAGTTACGTAGTTGTGAACAGACAGTGCCCCCCCAGTAATGTTAACACTTTAAAATTGTTGCGTGTTTTTTAATGCAGTAAGTTAATGTTTTAATACATACTGTAGTTTTAGTGTTTTTAACACACACTACATATATTTAATCATTAAAACTTTCCACATTACACCATTATTAACCAATTTACAATTGTAAATTATCAGCTCCAATTATCTGGACCCTACTGTACATTAAAAGAAAAGTACAGTGTTTTTCTTTTTAATAAACATCATTAATAATGTTGCCAATAATAGTAATACTGTATAGTTATTTGTCCTTTCACTCAAGTCAAGGTAACACAAATACGACTTCCTGTTGGTACATCTTTATAACGTCACTTGGATGTAGTGTCAACATTTGTTCAGTCCCTTCGTTGACGCTATAACCAAGTTCAACTATACACACTTTCAAAAGAACTAGCCTAATCTGAAATAGCTAATAATCTTAGTTGTTTTTAACATTGTTGTCTTCTCCATTTCCTTCCATCATGAACACATGTCAAGGTGTTTAAAATACTCAGGTTGTATTTAAACTTGCAGGTTGTAAAGCTATAACAACTCAATTAATGAACAGCGAGCTACCCGGTTGTTTCATTCCTACGCGTCCCCTCACGTTAACTGTTTTTTGTGTTATTAAACTGTGTTCGACGCATAGCAGTCTTATTTATTTGACGTTTGTGTATAATTTTAACTTTTCCAAGTATTTTACTTTTGTTATGGTTCGATACGAAGAAAAAAAAGAATTTCTAAACTCTTAGACAGCATTGAAAAAGAAGGAGGTGACAGGACGAAAGCTTTGAGAACCTGGAACAATACATAGGCAACTTTTAATTAAAGAGAGACTTCCTGAATTTATTGAAAATTATGTCTAAATAAATTATATTTTTGATAAACATTTAGCGTTTTATTGAATTCCAAATGAAACGACTGTACAAGAACCCCCATGTTACAACCGCTAGGCGACCCCTTGCGGGTTAAATATGGGGAAGATTGTGTATTTATTTTAATTTTTGTTGTGTTCAATATATTAGGCTATTTATTTACTGCAGATTTGTGCAGAAAATTTTGATTTTTAATCTAGAAATTAAATAAAAATTGAGTTTAATAATTTTATCGATTGACATAACTTGAGTGTTGTAAAAGTGAGTTCCATAAAAAAAAAAAATAATGACCATGTGCAGATTAAATGTAAATTGTGATGAAATTGGAAATTAATATCCTTTGCAAATGTTTTAATGATTCTGTTACAGTTATATAAATATTTGTTGTGTAACCAAATATGCCTTCCACTAAAGCAGGAGGTCGTCGTAAGAAGAAAAGAAGTACTCAAACATCTAGTCCATTTTCAAGATGCAGCTCAATGAGTTTAGCATTTGCCAACAATAACTTAATTACATCTTCTCCTTTACACGATGAAGATAATATAATGCCTCCTGTGGATAAAAAATTGATGCCTAAAACATTTGAAGATTACAAAGCAGAATGTGAGTATTTTACTATGAATATCAATAATAATGTTAGGCTATATAGTTTTATAAAAATGTTTAAAGCAAGATTAAGGAATTTGTTTTATTAGTAACAATTTAACTCCACAGTAACTTTCTTCTCCAGTTACAATTTTGGCCATGGAGTCTGGATCTGCATGAATGTGATCCTTCAATTCCGTGCAAACTGAAACGATTTTCCTTTTGCTCTTCAGTCATAAGTCTGGGAACAAATTTTGCAATCACTCAAGTTCATTCACTGTATTTTTTTATCGCACCTTGAATAATTAACAGATCTTGAAACCAAATGAAATTGTCCTTTTAAATCGCTCATACCACTTGTAAACTGTCTTCATAGTTACCACATTATTGCCATACACTGATTTGAACATTCCATGAGCTTCTTTGGCAACTCGAAACAAAAGTTGATGTGTTGTTGAGGCACGGTAAACACAACCTTACCTCTCGCTGGCTGTCAATTCAGAACATGTTCAAACTTGACACTGCCTGTCTCAAAGATCAAGCTATCGGACATATTAGACCAAATGGGGTGTAGTGTCAGCAGTTGCTGCTGCTATAAAAATTCATTCACCGTATTTTTTCATCACACCTCATGTATATAAATGTTCACTTAAGTAAAAAAAATCCTGTATTTTGTACTACCTACATATTTTAATTGATTTCTTAAAGTTTTAAGTTTTAACCTATTTTTTGTTGGATATATTTGGATCCAAGATATATTTTTTGGTGTTAAAACCATTTTTT
>JAGFPH010000121.1:86072-117884 GCA_018207615.1 Philaenus spumarius | reverse complement strand
TTTATATGCCAAAAAGTGTAAAATGTACAACTTTGTTGTAAAAATAAATAACGTTAATTTTTGAAGTTATAGTTCTTTGCGCCTATTGTAATCGGGGTGGGGTGTCGGTTGAGAAACCACGTCACGCGTTAGGAGTAAAATCCGGAAAGTGCCTTTTTTACCTTTCTTCGTATATTCGTATACTTTCCTATACTTCAAAACGTCGGATTGATTTGAAACTTAGCACTTACCAAGGACCGATGACAATGCAATATTAATTTTGTTGGGTGTAGTAAGTGAGCACTGATCATGGTCCCCTGAACACGTTTTCGGCAATCATTAAACATTTTATATGCAGGGTGATTCACGACGATATGCAGAAACTTCGGGAGCTCATTCATTTTGTTGGGTGTAGTAAGTGAGCACTGATCATGGTCCCCAGACTAACTGTGACCAACCAAACAGATGCAACGATAGTATTCATAAGCGTATGTAACAAAGAAGGAATTATCCACTTAGTTTTAAATTGTAGTCCCTTAAAATTTTGAATTCATACCTAGCATTTGTTTATTTTTCCAATAATTATAAAACAATATAGGCCTAAGTTAAACTTGAAAATATTTATTAGTCTTTGGAATAAATTGTGTTTAAATGTTCTTTAGAACAGATGAGGTACGATCCATATGGTACTAGACTATGTCAACGATGGTAATTTAAAAAATTAATTATCAACCCAAAAGCCCAAACATATATATTAATTATTAGTTCAGACCCCGAAAGAGGAGCGACTCGAAGGATCCTTGCCCGGGTGAAGATTTTTCCTTGAGCCTGCTCTGCCCACAACTACCACCATTGACTATAAACAAAATGGTCGCCATTTTGGTTATGGTTGTCCTAAAGGAGATTTTTTTACATCAAAATTCTTATTTCAACAGGACCTTTACAGTGATGTATCACATAACTATTGGTCTAATTTGAAAATTTTGAGTTACCCCCTCCCCCACCAACCCCCTTTCGACCAAAATTGAACAATGGGTATTATGTTTCTTTAGCAGCCCCTCTCTGTAACAAAATATTGCCGCAAACCGCATTTAGCTATTTTAACAAATAACCAAGATAAAGGGGTGTGCAAGTTACTCTACAGTCACCCTGTATAATATACTAACTGATAATTTC
The DNA here is from genome assembly GCA_018207615.1 of Philaenus spumarius. Classification (NCBI taxonomy): domain Eukaryota; kingdom Metazoa; phylum Arthropoda; class Insecta; order Hemiptera; family Aphrophoridae; genus Philaenus; species Philaenus spumarius. Next base: position 116,729 of record JAGFPH010000121.1, on the reverse strand, counting down.
TAGTTGAAAATAGTGTCAAAAGTTTATTTTTGACAAGGTATTGAATAATTACAAGACAAGTGTATGTCATATTTTATTATGAACAAACAAATCTATACATATAAAAGGCAAAGCCCTCACTCACTCATGTGAAATTTGGTACATGTATTTGCCACAGGGGAAATGATTTTAAAATATTTGGCCTGCAAGGATTGAAACAACCCCTAAAACAATACATATTGTTTCTCTGTTTGAAGTTATTGTTTGTTAATGATGGATGTTGAATTTTATTATATTATTCCCGAAACGTCGTGTGTGATTATTTAACACACAAATGATGGCAAATGTCCGAACATATTGTTTGTTATATATTTCAAAAACCTTACCACCTAGGAACTTGAAATTTGGTACACATATTGCTCATAGGCACTAGAGGCGCACTAAGAAAGCATTTTAAAATATTTGGCCTTTAAAGGTTGAAACAATCCTTAAAACAATAAATATTGTTTGTTATATATCTCAAAAACCTTACCTCCTAGAAACGTGAAATTGGGTATAAGTATTTGTCATAGGAGCAAGAGGCATAATAAGAAAGGATTTAAAATATTTGGTCTGTAAGGATTGAAATAACCCCTAAAACAATAAATATTGTTTGTTATATATCTCAAAAACCCTATCTCCTAGGAACGTGAAATTTGGTACACATATTTTTCATAGGACCTAAAGGCAAACTAAGTAATGATTTAAAATATTTGGTTTTTATGAGTTGAAACAACCAATAACAAAATAAGTATTGTATGTTATAATTTCCTTAAAGCTAGAAAACAAAAATGTTTTACGTTTATTTCTTACACGATAGATGTAAAAAGTAAACCAGTTTTACATTTTGTAACGTTCTGCTAATAGGTGAAAATGCATTAACAACCCCTAAAACTGTAAATATTAATTGAATACCGCCTAGGAACGTGACATTTGGTACACATATTGCTCAATAGGGGCTAGAGGCGAACTTAGAAAGTATTTTTAAATATTTGGCCTTTAAGGGTTTAAACAACCCATAAAACAATAAACATTGTTTGTTATACTTTCCTTAAAGCAAGAAAGCTGAAATTTTATACATTTATTTCTTAGAAGATAAATATAAAAAATAAAGCAGTTTTACCATTTTATCAAGTTCTGCTAAGGTGTGAACATTTAGTAACAACCCCTATAACTATAAATATTAATTTAATACCGTTAAGAAACGTGAAATATTTGGTTCACATATTGCTCATAGGCGCTATAGGCGCTCTAAAATAGGATTATAAAATATTTGACCTTTAAGGGTTGAAACATCCCCTAAAACAATATATGTTGTTTGTTTACTTTCCTTAAAGCTGAATTTTTTTACATATATATCTTACAAAACACATATGAATACATTATTCATACATTCCTTAAAACTAGAGAGCTGAAATTTTATGAAAAGTAAATGACTTTTACATTTTGTTACTTGCTGCTAGGTGAGAAAATGTGTTAACAACCCATAAAAACAATAATTATTAATATTCATACATTCCTTAAAACTAGAGAGCTGAAATTTTGTACATTTATTTCTTACACGATACACATAAAAAGTAAACCAGTTGTACATTTCGTTACGTGCAGCTAATGGTTGAAAATGTAATAACAAACCCTAAAAACAATTAATAATTTGTATTCTTTCCTTAAAGCTAGAGAGCTGAAATTTGGAACTTATTAACTTTAAGAAAATATTTAAGATGTAACCTAATCAAAACTAACCCGATCTATGCATTCGCAATTAAAGACGCTGCAAATATCAAGCTAAGACTGTGATTTACCAGTCTGTAGATTTAGCGGTTGAAAAAAAAGACGCTCTTCACTCTGAATTTTTTATTTATTTAATTTATTTAGCACCCATACCATGACGAAGACAATTTACGGGCAACCAGTGAACAATAAATACCAAAGTAATTGAATATAAATGTTATAATTCACTTTAATAATAATAGATGAAAGAAAATGAGAGAATACTATGACAATTAATTATAAATCATGGTGATGCAACAAAAAAATTCCCTGTAGCGAAGCAAGGGTTTTCAGCTAGTAGATAATAAAGAGATGCATAAATGGTTCAGTTTTCATTCAAATTAAATATACAACTTTTCAAGAAATAAGTTCTTAAAACTAAAAATTATGAAATCAAATAGAACAAAAAATACATAATTTATGAAGTTTAATGGAAAAATATCAAAAATAATGTGTAGCATGTATATATATGTATGTGTAAAACCGAATCCAGTTTTGTAGGTTTAATACGTAGCGTTTAGAAGAATAAAACCTCTACTTCAAATATATTTAATTAATTAAGTGTAGATAACAACGCCATTTCTTTTTAGGTTGCAAGAGAACCTATTGCTCAAAGTTTAAATCAGAAGTCGGCTTTGTGTAAAGAGTTGTTTTCTAATTACACAAAGTAACAATGGGTCAACATTAACATTAATTTCTATAATACAATATGATTTATATGCCTATAGTTACAATATTCTTTTAATATTCCCGTTAACATTGTTTTATTGTAATTGTATGTAATTAATTTAATCATTGTATTATCTTTCAATAATAATAACGTGAGTGGACAGTGGACGTTGTAAGGAACAGGGCTGGTGATAAACAAATATTAGTCAAGAGAAAAGTGCCAGCCGTTGAGAAAAAACGAAAAACCTATGCAGGAAGCTGCTCGGCTTGTTTGCCACATGACGGTGGGTAAAGTGACAAAGTGGTAGTGCGAGGGGGAAGGGGAAGTTGTGTGCCCTTCCTCGAAACTATCTCCTTCTCTCTCGCACAGTACTCAAAATAAGTCTCCGCTTATTAAAGCCATCTATAGTTCGTGATTTCACCACGGAGCGCTGGCCTACTGCTACGCTTAAGACTGGCTTCTTGTTACTCCCGATAGATGCCCTTGCTGTGCCGTCGTTTTTCCTGGCTTCATTTACTACTATACTCTTGGGACGTCTACTCATTTTTACATAGTCAATGGTTAAAGTCTTCTCGTCTGAGACTCATCAAAGGTCAATCTTAAGGAAGAAGAAGAAATATTTCTTTTGATTTTATCAGAAACAACTGTTCGTATGTAAAGCTTAAAACAGCTGATTTTGATCAACAGCTGATTTTGATCAACAACTGATTTGGATCAAAAAATGAATATAATTTTAGGTTAGGTAAATCAAGCAATGAGCAGAATCCCATTATAATTTACATCGGCCCTCACGGATACGAATTACATGCTTTCAAAGTTTCAAATTAAGCAATAGCAAGGCATTGCCGGGACAGCTAGTTGTAAATAAAATTACACTCTCCTGTTAGTTTGAATAAGAATATTAAAAAAATAATATCGCACTTGGATCATTATAAAATCTATTTACTTTAATATTATATTGCAGTGCACTTTAGAAAAATAACTTATGTTCAAAGTACCCGGTAAAATAAAATATATTCTGGATATTTACTTTTTCATTTATTTGAAAATGTATTTACTTTGTAATTATAATTGTGGCCGTCAATTACAATACATTTTACTTTCTCACTATACTATAGAGAAAGTATACCGGTAGTGATCGCAAAAAAATGATGTTGAGATTTTTGTGGAAATATCCGTTTTACGACCCCCTGAGTTAAAAAAAGTGGTTTTTACAAAATGTCTGTCTGTGTGTGAGTTGTCCATTTCCAAAAGTGCCTAATTGAAAAAAATTGAAATGTTAATTGCATGTTGTTGGCACAACTGAAATATACATGTTAAAATAGTGTTAGAGCGGCAAAACTCGATAAATCCCATTTAAAAATAATACAGAAAATCGAATACAAACTCAAACCGGGCCTCCGGTTGTTGCGATATCGGAACCAAGCTCTAATATCGATATTACGATATTATCGAAACAAAATATCGATATCGGCAATACCAAATGAAATTTATATTCTTTTAAAACATAATTATGCAAAATATAACAATATGGTAGGCCTAATTGTTTAATTTACTTACACCTAACCATAGATTATGATGTATTTTGCTTGTATTCTGAAACTACACGCCAAACTAACTCTAAAACAACAATAATTTTCTAGGGAATCAAATATTGTAGAAATTAAAAAAAAGAATACTCTAAACAATACAGTTTAAGTTCAGAAATATTGGTAATTGTTTACTTACGTATGACCAGAGGTTATGTTAAATTTTGCTTATATTCTGAAACTGTCAAACTCAAATACTAGCGGGATGTAAGTCTATGTTCAGGACGATAAGTTACTTTATATTGTAGACAGTTGGTGTCTCTATGATCAAGCGTGTTTTAAGTTTATATTAAGGTAGGTTAAATACAAACATGGATATGTTTAGAAACTAAAAAACATTCTGTGATTGTTTAGGTTCAGTAAGTGCCTTGTGTTTTTATTTTTAGGAGTTGTAATTCTTTTCTAGAAGAACGTAATTGCTAGAGTATAGACAATAAATATCGAAATCCAATATTGACATTACTCTTCAGATATTGCGATAATATCGAATCTCTAATATCTATATAATATCGGAAATATCGAAACAAATATATCGATATTTACTAATATTGCAACATCCCTAACCGGGCCTAGTTCTAGTTGCATTTCATTCCATTTCTTAAACTGCCTTGTTGCAAATTCAGATACTGTTCCAAAATCCAAAACTATCTGCTTGCTAGCATCTAAGATGGCGGTTTTCATGAAATCATTTCCAAAACTTGCTAGTTGCAATGAAAAAAAGAGCCCTGACTACTCACTTGTTGTAAGCGTCCACAAAATTATTTATTCTGAACAACTGGGGGACATTTTTATAGTGCAGACCTATATTTCTACACCTTTTACCAATGATTACTGTTGGTTAACCAACAGGCCCGTTTTACACCCTAGGCACAACGAAGAGTAGCGCCCCTTTTCATACCCCTGCCATCTGATTACGCCCCCACCCCCACCAGCCCTACCATAACGCCTATACCCGTAAATTTAGATTTAGTCTGAAATGCCAGTTTTGGTTCGGGAGGGACTTTAGACTTAATGTCCCTTAACTTTCCTTTACAAATTATCCTGATTTTTTCGAGAGCGTTCCCATTATCCACCACCTATGGACCCGCCGTAGTGTCCCGGACTGGCAACCGGTAGCCGTGAGGTATCTACTGGCCTCCGGTGGGAATGCTTGTAACATACTTCACGGACCACCCACCCTCCCTTCTTTACATTTGAAGTATTTACAGTATTCGTTTAATCACATTTTGACATTTTCTTTGGATTATTTTTGGTTTGTTGGCTTACCACTAGGCGGCACCGGGCGCGGCTGTGATTTGGGTCAGATGTCGGCTTTCGGCAATGGCGCAATAAATGTTGCATGCAGACACAACCACGGCAATTTTGTTTTGTTTTTCCATTCTTTGTGCCCTTCCAAAAATGCCAATTGCCTAGCACCCTAGGCACGTGCCTACCGTGCCTATTCGGTAAAACGGGCTTGCTAACCCAGGGCTGGCAAAATAGAACAAGGGCTCAGCCACTCTTTTGAAGTTTGGCCAATGCCGATGCTGCCGGTGAGGGGAGGGGACGTTGACCGCGTGACGTCATAGGGTAGTCAGCCGCGCTTATCCACTAGTGCAGCCTTGGCTTTTCCCAATGAATCTTTGGTTAATAAGAAGGGAATTTCAAACAAAACCGCTGTATTATTATATTTTTAGATGACAATAGTTAGGCCTAAAGAACTACTAATACTACTTATGGAAATTAATTATAAAATAGATTTTTACATTTAGCTAAAAGAACATACAACAGTCTGCATTACAATTTTAAATTAACTTAAAAATAATTAAGAAATTCAACACAATTATTTTAAACTCTTGCCAACCCTGGCAAAATTTCAGAATTGGTTATTATAAACATAATTATTATGAATTAACAATAGTAGCTGATTGATCAAATTTCATTGCATAAATCTTATTTTTCATGAAGTTTTAAAATGATAGAAATATAAATTTAAATTTCAGTGACTACGGTAATTGGTAGAATTTCATATTTTAGTACATGCAAGATTAAGCTTTAATCTGGTGGCCATTTCACTTTGTTCTGGCAGATCCTTTTAAAGTAAGTTGTGAGCCCTAAGTACAGTATATTAATTTACTATAGGGTAGGTGGGGGCAAAGACTTAAATTTTTTTTTAAGGAAGGGAATAGCTTATTTTGCTGAGTTTAGGTATGGGATTGATAGGCCTGAGTGTAGGCTAAACGTCCATGACAATAGCAACCAGATTGAACCAATACATAGACCTACTTGGGAATTCAAGTTTTAGTTTTTTTTTAAATTGGGGCAAATTCCCGCAGTGCGTGGCTTTGCCCCACATCAAGATTTTGAGGAAATGGACAAATAAACAAATTAGTAAACTTCTCAAATCAACTATATTAGAAAAAATTACAGTCTTTGCTCACTTTAGACTTACAACAATAGATGACAGTTATTCTAAAATCACGGAGTCTGGTAACCCATCACTTTCATACTACAATTAATTGGCTTTTCTTTCTCAAAATTGGCAGTCTCGTTTTTCTCTTAAAAACCATTCAAAAAGGCAAAATAAAAACTTACTAGCTAGTAGAACTTAGATAAAAAACAAAAAATGAAATAGAAACAATTATACAGTCCTGGCTCACTTCAGACTTACAACAATAGGTAACACTCAGGCTATTCTAAAATCACGGAGTCTGGTAACCCATCACTTTCATACTAGGATTAATTTGTTTTTCTTTCTCAATATTAGCAGTCTCGTTTTTCTCTTAAAAACTATTCAAAAAGGCAAAATAAAAACTCACTATAGCAAGTAGAACTTACATAAAAAACAAAAAATGAAATAAAAATACAGAGCAAAACAAAGTTATAGATAAATTTGTGAATTTCAGTGGATGCTGAACTCGGATAAGTCATCTGAGAAGATATCATTTTGTGAAACCTAGCGCTATTGATTTCTGTGGGTTTAGACAGTTTCATCACAACAACTATATTTTCAACAAATGCATCCTCATTAGTTTCTGAAAATTTGAATGTATTGTGCAGTCTTTTGAGGAACACCACTTCAAAATTCTACGTTTTATTTGTTGACTTCAACAACAGCGTGTTCGTTCAAAGCAAATCGCGAAGCTGCTCTTGCCTCATCATCTGTGCTGTCCTCTAAATCCGAAAGAAATGATTCAAAATCAGAACAGCTTTTATGTAAGGAAATTTTGCATTCTGCCTTAGAGGAGATAGATTCCACCTTTTTCTTCTTATACTTTTGTGGTTTTGAGGTTGGGTTGAGAGTTGTTTACTGGTTTTTCTCTTCATCAGTTGCTTTTCCTTTTCTGCAGCTTGTTTTTGCTTTTCACTGACTTCTTGCTCCACCTTCTCTTTGTTTGGTGTCGATGTAAGTAAGACGGATTTCAATCCTTTTCCAGTTCGTTTCCTTTTAATTTTAATTTTTTGAAGTGGAATAATTTCTTCAGGAGATGTCATGGATTGATGGATGTCTTGTGAAATCAGTTCGTTGGGCCTCACATGCTGAGCAGCTGGTATTCCAGGCGAATTGTTTGGATTTGCTGATGAAGTAGAGGGGCGTTGATCTTCTGGAGAGCAAGCAGGGACAGCATGGGAGGTTAATGGTTCTTGGTCATCAATAGTTTGTGGACTTCTTTCAGATTGGATGGAATCAAACACAATCATTCTGTCATCGTTTGTTTCTTCGTCACACTGTAAGCGTTGAATACTTCACCCGGGTGCGAAACATTCTAAGCCTCAACTGAGGCGTCGTAATAGGTTTCAGTGGGTCCAAACAAGGTTCGGTCAAGTGGATGGGCTCTGTGGCTGCTATAAGGAGGCAACGTGAGGAGATGGATATGGTTGTCTTTCACAAATGTGATAGCCTCGAAACTGGTGTGTGACACATGGTTGTCGAGAATTAGAAGAAGTAGATTGGTTTCACTGGGTGTGGTGAACTTCTTGAAATGTTGAAGCCAAGTGATGAAAACAGAGTTGGTCATGTATCCCTTGTCACTTATAGCCATATTGAAACCAACGGGGATCCCTTTGATGAGGAGTAGGTTAAGTCTCTTCTTTGAGTAGATGAAAAAAGGGGGGACGTAATGACCAACAGCGACCAACAGCGGTCATTGCACACACTGCTGTTACTGTTTGGCCTTGTTCGGCAGCAACAGTTTTGGAGACATCCCTTTTGCCAGTGGGGGCAACGTGTTTTGCCAGTTTGTTCGGCACTGTCTGCACCCCAGTCTCGTCTATATTATAAATTTGCTGAGGAGAAAACTCAAACTTTACTAAGACACTCTGCAAATTTTCGAAATATAAAGATATTTGAGCCTTTTTGAACCACATTGTTCGGGCGATGCTTGTTTTTCTTGGAACGCGCAATGATAATCTGTGTTTTCGCATGAACTGGCGCGTGAAGACACTTCCAGCAAGTGTTTTGTCATTATTGAACTGATGGGGAATATTATTATGCTGAGCAAATTGGTAAATTAGGAATCGTAGGGATTTTAGTGTTACTCCAAAATAACGTTTGTCAAGTTCCACGGAATGCTTTACAAGTTCTTGTTCCTGTTCAGGTGAAAAAGTCGATCTGAAACGCCCAAGAATCCCCGGTACATGTTCCCTGTACTACATAAAACCTGTACTGCACAGTGAACGTGGAATCGAGTGTAGTTGTATATTAAAACATCTTATTACTGCGTTATATAAAATAATACTGACCTAAGACCTTGTAAATTGCATTTCTAATTTATTTACAGATTTTATAAACATAAGAATCATAATTTAACTCTTTAGTTTAATAAAATACAGGTTTTTCTCGTTTCCTGAAAAGTTGTTCCCGAGGCAACTTTGCAACTAGGCACTTTTGGAAATGGACGACTCATGTATACAAAGCTAGAGAGAAAACTATATTGTATCGATTTCGGACAAATTTGCACCAAACATGTCAATTAGGCCTGTATAGATGCACGAAAAAGTTTTTGAAAAACAAGCCCCTTTTTGGCCGAAACCCCCAAAAATCAGGTATTATTTTTTATTAAAAACGGCTCTAACGATTTTGATAAAATTTGGCTTATTTGTAGCCCTTAATGTACCCTACCATGTTCGAAAACCGCATCTTTCTAAAAATTCTCGTTTAGCTAATAATAATAATAATAACTGATTTTTGGGGGTTATTTGGCTGAAAAGGGGATTGTTTTTAAAAACCTTTTTCGAGCATCTATACAGACCTAATTGACGTGTTTGGTGCAAATTTGTTCGAAATCGATTGAATAGTTTTCTCTCTAGATAATAATAATAATATTTATTAGTTAATCTCCTACTTTAATAATATCACGTCTCCTACCCCTCCTACAGTTATGAAGTCACAGTAAATCTGTTTAATAATTTAAATATGTTTGTGAGAAAATATGTGCCAGTTCCTGGTACTGTTTATTCTTGTTGTGTTTTACAAACATTGAAACACCTATTTTAAAATGATTACAAGAATATTTTTGGAAGAAAGTTCCTTAACGCGGGTTGTGGTATGAGTTAACAAATAAAAAATGTAATGCGTAATGAAAAAAGTGTTATAATTGGTTGCTATGGCAATGATAAATATAAAATACGAGTAACGAAAAAGTGTTATCAAATTGGTTTCTATGGCAATGAATGTAAATACATTAAAAAAACACGTGTTTTGGTTCATTAATTTAAATTAAGAGACGATCGTTCAGATATTATCGTCATGCGCTGAACTATTTTCTTCTGTTTTTTTTAAAGTATTATTCCAGCTAATGTTTTATTTCAGGAACTGTTCTTAATTTTTGTTTTATTTCATTTTTATTGTACAGATGACTCTATCAATACATGCACTGCTCTATTTGCCTGCTTACTATTTAAAGTCAGGGGTTTACTGGTACTGCGTTCCGGTAGTGCTTTTTATTAATTTGCAATGGACCATCCATTCCCTCAATCACACTCATTCAACACTCGGTTCAGAATTTTACGTCCACTAATGACCTAACGAAAAACCTCAAGATATCCCAACACTACAGTGCGTTGCGACTATGCGAGCCAACTACAATAAAGTCACCCCCATTGTCCCTCAGCTCGAAATCAAAATGGGACAACTTGCGAGCATTAGACACGACCCCTTTTGCCAGCCTCGCGGAACGCCAATGATGATCAGTGAGCGCTGCGAACAACTAGAAATAAGAGACCGATGATTCAGATTCGAGGAGGCCAAAAAGTTTAAAAAAAAGTGATGCTTAAACTTTTATATTATTAACTTTTTGACATGAAAAAGTTAATACCATATTGATGAAATTATTGTAATAAAAATAAGACCAAACATGATATAATTTAGACCACATTTAGTGATTAATACTTATCGAATAACTCATTTAATTTCAAGATTAATTAATTAAAAAATAAATATCCCAAATGAAAGCACAGCGCGGAATACATACAAACAATGGCTGTACACTGACAAACGCCTTCACAAATACAAGGGCGAAAGGTGTTCTAAAAGAGGAAAATATTTAAACTTAGGTATCTGAACACCGGCCGCACGGCGATTTAGCAGGTTGCCCTGTACATGCTACCTCTCGCGAACTGTCAAAAATTAAAAAGTCGCTGTTCATCAACGTTGACATTGTGATATTTAGTTTTGTGACTTTTGAGTGTCGTTAGAATAATTCACTAACAAGAGTCTGTGTTGTGTTCTCGTGATAAGCTTTTGCTTGTGTTTTATTGTTTTTGTATAAGAAAAGTCATTCCTTGATATACATAAAATGTCTTTAGGTTTACAGTCTTTTACCGAGGATTTAAATTTCTGACAAGGCTATTGACTTAACAAGAGACACGTTTTGCCCAAGTTTTTGCTTAAAATAGTATGTGTCACTAAAGTTTGCTATATGCTATCCTCCTATGCAAGTACAAAAATAGTTACATTTACATGAATGTGCACTTTTTCATAAAAGTAAGCATATTATCTGTACCCTTAAACTCACAAGAGATACGTAAAGTAGGGCTTTTAAAAGTGATCATTTCAAAACATTTCCAGCCCCCCCCCCCCCCTTTCCATCACAGCGTTCCGGTACGGGACAAATTACGAGTAAACCCCTGTTTAAAGCAACAAAACTATTTAAAATTGGAAGTGCCTCATTATGATCACTGCGTTTAATGGCTTCTAATTCTCTTTCTCTAAAAGCTAACATGCCTTCCTGTATTAGTAGGGATATTTTTTCATAAGTCTTCTCTCACTGTCAACTATCTCAATAATCCAAATTATTTTTTTTCCGGTTGCAGTTTTATATAAGCGGGCTTGGGGATTTCACTGGTTGAGTTCAGCTGCAATGATCGGTGCCTTTGATTAGTTTGGTTGTCTCTATAATCAAAGTCGGTGCTCACCGGTAGGAATCGTTGTCCCAGAACACAAACTGATTTGACATCGGTTGACAACTACTTCCGCATCGCTCTGATCAGTGATCTGCTCAGCGTAAGTAAACTACAGTGGATTGGTCACAGTACTGTCAGCCGATGACTTGAATGCTCGCGAGGGGGCAGCGGGGTGCGGGGAAGAGTTCTCCTAACAGAGAACTAACTAGTGGTAGGGGCTGCCTTCACTATGACAACCTCGCTACTATTCATGTTTTAAATAGACACAGCGTTATTATCTGTGGTCCTTCATGCATTTAATGGTATGATTATTCTTTTGTAAATACCTGAAACAAACTCTGTAGCATGAGATAATAACATACAGTAATAGTGACTGCGCCGCATTTACTTGCTAAAGTTGCTAATCTAAATATTATTGGTTTTGCTCATAGTTTGGTGAGGGTTGGGGACAAGGCTGCTCTAGCCAATAGCGGCAGCATTCCAGACACGAGTATTCAAGTCATCGGCCGACAGTAAGTGATAAATTTTGTCAGATGCGGTAAAATTAAAATGGCACACTTTAGGAGTGTTCAATAATCTATTATGTCGGTTGAATAATACGAATGTTCCATAACGGATAGCAATGAAGTTCATAAAAGTATAGTAGAAGGTAATTTTGTAATTAATTGAAAAAAAATTGATGATGTTTATATGTTTGTTAATGCTTAAATATAATCTCTATCTATATATAAAATGCAATGTCCTGTCTGACGATCAATTAAAGCTAGAGACTTGAAATTTGGAAGGTATGTAGAGGCGCACTAAGAATGATTTTGCAAAATTTCGATTTTAAAGGGTAGAAAATGCGAAAATTCATCGCTCCCATAAGCAGTGCTATAACAGATGAAGCAGCTGATTCGTATAAAATGTTTAGCAACACAATTCTAGGTGTGGCCTGTTTGTATTAAACCAAAATAATGTTTTTGAATACATTAATTTACATTCATTACCATAACAATCAAATTAGCACATTAGAATTAGGTAGTTAATTATTTTTCACAACCAACAATTTATTTAGGTTGGTTTAACAAAATAAAGACAAACACAAAGGAAAAATCAATGTACTGTAATATAATTCAAACATCTATTATAATTCAACATAATTATTGTTACACATTATTAATAAAACATCTGATTTGGATAAAAAGTTTAATACTGATTTAAACTGCCTAAGATAAAGTGCAATAATATATCTCATAGAAGCCCTACTAAACTAGGCTCACAAGATAGTACAAATAAAGAAGACAGGCAACCAACAGCAGTAACACCAGAAACTTGCATACAACAAGAAGAAGCAGATTTTTAGCCAGAACTGACAGATCCAGGAATTGATGATCAACCATCTGAACTTAGACGATCCCATAGACAAAGAAAAGCTCCCGCATCCCTGAAAGACTACGACTGAAAATCAAGGGAGGAAGAATGTGGTGAAAATTCATAATAATGTTTGTTTAATATGTAATCATATGTTTAATTTTTATTTTATCATACGTTCAAGTCTTAATAACAATTTAATGTTTATTTTCATCCTAACAGTTATGTCTAGTTTTAAGATGAATAAAACCTAGATTCATTTTTTAAAGGTTTTCTCTTTTATGACACACCTTCTGCTGTCGACATTGGGATTGTTATTATTATTTTTAACAATTTAGAAAATTATCTCTCAGCTGACTAGCATAAATATGGTTGCAGTTGTGCAGTTAAATATTTTTAAAGATATACAGATATAGGAATAGAACTTTTGAAGGTTTTTTTCAATTAACATTATATTTAAATTCAGTAGGGTCCAGGGTTTTTCTACTTTTTCAACTTTTGTGTTGATCACTTCATGTTTAGTTCTTTTGATAAAACTTTTTAAGGTGGATACACTCATTTATTATACTGTCCTCCAAGTCAGTGTTGTACAGTTCATAAAGATCTTTTGCTGTTTTCACTATAGTAGTAGAGTCAATTTCTGTAAGTTTGGAAATGAAATCAAATCTGGACAAAAAATATGAGTACACAGATAATCTTTTTTCCAAATCTTCCTTTAATGTATTAATCACAACAGAAAAACTTGACCTGAGCGTTTTTTCACTGACGTTTACTTCTTCTGGTCTCTTCTCTTCACGCGAAGGTAAATCATGATCACTATTCAGGTCAGAGTCTGACTCATAAAAAAAAGTTTTGTGGTCCTTTTCTTCTTTTCAGTGATGTCAAATGAATTTCTGGTGACTGTGTTAACTTCATGATCTGAAACTCATTAATCTTCTTATATATTATTTATATTCTTGATAAAAATCCTTGATGTTTTCTAAATAGCCAATCAATGATTCATACAGTTCCTTGGCAGCAGCGACATCTATATCCTCTGCGTTATGTTTTTTCATAGTTCTTCCCAAACTGTTGGAATATGGCACCCCAAAAGATAGACATAAATGCTTTATCAATTTGACTTATTTGCTTAAGTAAACCTTTAGCTTTATTTCGATCCAAACTTATTTGAGAAGCGTTGTCAGAAAATTATCTAAGAGCATTGAATACAGCTGACCAGTCTAAATTTAGACTTCTAAATGCTTCTTCTCGAGCATTCCAACGAGTAATGATTTCAGTGTTCAGCTGTTTGGAGTAAAAAAATGATAAAAGCAAATTCCACCTCTGCGTCAAACTAGAAAAAAAACTAAAAAGCTCTGCAAAAAATTAAAAAATGATACAAACTCCCGACAACATTGTGCTGCTCTAGAACTACTTAAATTTACTGAATGAGTTGCACAAGGGATGTAGAAACCTAGGGGATTGATTGCTTTTAATCTGGCTTGCAGACCAGAAAATTTACTAGACAAGTTTGACCTCTACAACCAGATACTTCAATACTAAAATGGCTTAAAATCTCAAAAACTGCGTCTGTAAGATTTTCACCTGCATGACCAGGATTTTTTTTAATGTCAAAAATCTCTCATTTGCTCCCTTTTCTCATTTACATATCGCTTAATGAATGCAAGTTGGTCATTATGAGTAATATTTGGGGATGAGTCAACTATTACTGAATAATATTTACTCACTTTGATCTCTTCAACAATTTTTCAAACTATTTTCTCTCCTATAATTTTAAGAATATCATGACAAAATTTTTAGCTTAAATATGATGTCCTTCCACTAACTGGGTTTCGATAGCGTGCAATGTGAGCAGGTAGGAAAGGGTCATACTCGGCAATCAATTCAAGGCACATCATAAAGTTTCCATTATGCTCTGATCCAAATGCTTTGTTGTCTCCTCGAAATGCAAGCCCTCGGGAGGACAATTTTTTCAAAACAGACATAATCCTCTGTAGAACATTTCTCCTGTACTGCACTTCTTGTTCCCATACAGTCATCAATTTTTTAACAACTCTGAAAATCTCGTTTGCCCTAGTATTGAATAATTATGTCATCTCTGTGAGAGTTCTCATGTTCTGAGATATGTTGGGCAGCGTGAATCCAATCATTAAATCCTAATTTTGAAGGATTTGAAGAATCCCAAACCCAGATAAGTCTCCAAAAATCTTACAAGGAGCACAATACAATGACCCTTGACTTGGTTAATAAACTAAATAATCTTGTTTTACAACATTTCTATTAAAAAGCTTTATTTTAAATAAACTATCAGTACAGTACCTTTTCCTACCATCTTTGACGAACCGACTTTAAAAAGTCAGAGCCGTTGTTTTGTTTTATACCTTGTTTTAATAGGACACCAATGGTTTCGTCATTAATGACCCAATTATAAGGATTGTTATCTGGCAAATTTACATTAATAATTATTATTTTACTACCACTATCTTTTTCTAGGCCAGATTGGCCGGAAGATGAGATCTCTGTGTTAATATCCTCATTAGTAGTAGGCCTATAAGATGTGTTAGGACCTTGCTCGGTTATTATTTTCTTCGTCATTATTGTCAAAAACATTACAAGTAATACTATTATTTACTGGCTCTTCAGGAGTTTTGTTTTCAGTTTTTCCACAGCTAAAAAACTTCTCTAATTTTCTTACTTTTTTAAGAGTGTCATCATCTATTTGTTTCATTTCTTCTGACTTTCACCTGTGTACTGTTCCACTAACTCTTTTTATCCCATCCATTTCAGTTTCACATTAAATCATTCTCAAATCTCATTTTCTCAAAGAAGTAAGTTTGTGTCAAAAGACTTCACATCACATTAGACGAATCGCTTCATGCAAAAAGGGCTTCAGTCAAGTAAACCTAGTTTTGAGAAAAAGAAGAAAAACTGTCTTCTTTGAAAACATACAAAAATTTTAAAACCAAATTTTTATACTTTGTAGAAAAAAGAATACACAACCAAATGTTGTTAAACATTTTTTTATATATATTTTTTTTTGGGGTACAAATAAGTTTTTGTTGGTTGACTGAAGAACTTTTTGCATGAATAACTAAAATGAAGCGTTTTGTCCATGTAACTTTTCTGTTTTTAATGCTACTTTAACTCTTTTTATACACTAAACTGACAAAACTTTACACTTTGACTGTTTTTTGATGCTGAAAACAAGACCATTAACAAAAACTGTTTTTTTTTTACAAAAAAACAATGCAATTAAGACTTTCAGAGTTTTACTGATCATAATGGAAAAACAATACAATTTAATTGCTAAAAGTTTTCTTTCGAAAAAAAATCCTTTTAATGATCTTGGACTTGTGGATCTATTTGGTCTACTGTAGGCCAACTCATTATGGATTGATAGAACTCCGTGAATTCATGGGGAATGTATGGCAAAAGATCCCTAATATCATTTAGTTTGACTCTCTTGATTCGGAACTTTACCGGCTTGATAAGCTGCGGCTGGTGGCAAAGTTGGTTTCAAGTTTGCATCCTTGCACATTTTGATGTACCAAATTTATTTTTGTTGAAAATCAATTGGCTATAGGTGCTAATTTCAAAATTTGATTTTATTGGCTTTTGGCACGCTTTTTTTAGTGTTTCATGAGAGTAACAACTTGTTTTATAGTTGTTTTACAGTAGGTTGGCCAGAACGCTTTAACCCATTCACTTAGAGTTTTTTTAATACCTGACCGGGCTAAAAAAACGATTTTCCTGGGTGTTTTCACACAGTTTACTATATTTTTATTTCTACACAGAATTATGTTATTTTTCTAATCAGAATTGACTGTAGGTTAAAAAAAAAATTATATTAAGACACAAATTTATTATTAAATGACATTTTTTGACTAATTAATGCAAGGTTGTTTACTAAAAATTTATTTTTTATTTTTTACTGGTTTTTTTTTTAGTAAATATATATATATATTTTTTACCTTGGTAAAATTATGCAAAACAGCCCCAGCCGGAGACCAGATATATAGTCATATCCCGTCAGCTTGGAAGCGAGCCAACCACCGTTTGCTTTACTTCCGCCCTCCTACCCTCAAACCACAGATATGATTAGATATCTGGTCTCCCTAGCCTAGATTCGAACTCGGCATCTCTTGATCAGAAAGACGCCTCGTTATCCACTAGACTACGGCTTCATGAAATAAAACTGACAAATTAACAAAACTTCAGTTACCGTACTTTATTATCGGTATAAATATTCCGTGTAAAGTAAAAGATAGCACCATCTAGGAGCGGTTATAACAAAAATGTACCTTCATCAGCGCCATCTAGGAGTGGTTATATGAAGCTTGCTTGGTTGCTCTTAAGTTTGAATCTGTATTTGTATGTGTGAGAAGTTTATAATAATAACTTAGATCAGTTCTTATTAAGTTACATACCTAATTAATTTAGATCAATCTGCTACACTTTTAATAAAAAATACTAACAAATGAAGACTATGGCACTGGGCAAAAAAGAATGCCCCCTTACAGGAAAGTACATTGTGACTTTTTAAAAGCGACCTGTGTCAAAACAAAACGTAAATAAATAATGGAAGAGAAATAGGTCTAGCAATTAAGTAGATCATGAATAGGTTATCCAAATACAATGGTAGAACTAAGAAACGAGCATTAATTCAATCAACTGCTCAGCAACAAATGTTATTACTCTGTGCAGAAAGGGCTTCAGTCATTGACTGAAGCCCTTTCTGCATTGAATATTAAAAGTTGGCCTCTGATTTGACAACATTAGAGCAGTCAGACTGAATTATTTATTGAGTAGAACTATGAAACTACTATCTAAAATCATAATTCAGTGCTTAACTCAATTTGGCCATTTTGATGACTGAAGCCCTTTTTGCATGAAGCGATTCACATACAATAATCACTTGATTTGATTGAATATAGGTAAACAGTACCGTAGCATGCAAGAACGTATCGTGACACTTAGCATAAACAAAACAATTCCACTACTAATCATGTTGAGACATACATGAGCGTTTGTAAACGTCAATTTGGAGGAGTGGGTTGAGTGGAGAGGTGGTAGGGGCATTTTGTGGCACATTCACTCCCTTCTCAGTCACTGTTGAGTGTTGACATAATCTCTTAGGCGCGCTGGCTAGCCTAACACTCATAACATGATATGACGTACAAGTTTTTTTTAACATTAACAACTAATATTGGAACAATAGTATTAACTAATTGTACATTTATTTGCCATTTTATGGTGATTTTTTATGGTGATTATGTGTTATTTTAATGCAGCCCTAAAAATAAAATTCAAAATTTAGAATAGCACTATCCTAAATCCGGCTCTGCCTCTACCGTCAAAGACTTGAGCTAAGATGTCACTTCTTGTTTGAGGAATAAGTGATAATCACTTGGTGCCATACATCAGGGCTGTAAGGAGGATGTAAACACATTTCCCTCTTCAAGCGCTGATGAATTAGGCCATGCATTGTCTTGAATCAAAACCAGCTTTGCCGATAACATTCCACTTCTCTTATTTAGGATGGCGCATCTAAGTCGTTGGAGAGTTCCAACAGGCCTCTGAGTTTATTGTGTCGCCTCTTGGTATAAACTTCATGTGAAGCAAACCCCTTCAGTCCTCTAAAACGGTTGCCATCACCTTTATGGTGTTCAAATTTGGGTTTTTCCTGGGTTTTGTGGGTGAGATTGATAGGTGCCACTATATAGACTGTTGTTTTCCGGGGCCTTGTATGAAACCCAAGTTTCATCTCCCGTGACAATGTGGTCAAGAAATTTATCACCATTATTGTGATATTGGGTCAACAATTCAAAGGCTGCTACCATCCGTTTTGTCTTATGGACATCAGTCAAATTCTTATGCACCCACCAAGCACTCATTTTTTTGTAGCCAAGGCGAGCTATTTTATGTAAGAGCTTTCGTGGAATTTGTGGGAACTACTCATGTAACGTACTTAATGGGAAACGCTGGTTTTTCAGAATTTTGTTTTTAATTTTAACTCATCTGCAACAAGTAATATTCCTTGATTAAAAACATTATGCACTATTTTCTCACTCAAATCTCGTTCATTGCACTACACCTGTACATTCTTTACTTCCCTATAAATTTCAATAGGCCAAACATTTTGTGCATTCAGAAAACGACGATACTAAGCACTTCACAGTTGGCAGGATTTTCGATGGCCGCTGCCATTTTGAAAGGTTACAGAATAATGACGCATGATTGTTCAGCAACAAATCACGGCTCGTACTGAAGCAGGGGACGGAGCATGCAATTGAAGTGGTGGGGCATCGGCGCCAGCCGTATTGTCCAAACATTCTTTACTTTCTGGACGACCCTCGTAAATAAAATTAATGATTGTGTATGAAACATATTACAATTTGTTGCATTTTTAATCACCTTCACTGTCATCATTTGTGTTTTTTTTCAAATTCATTGACTATCCTACTATACTTTATACCTTTATTCCTTTTTATTTTATATTAAGAACCTTTTGACTAACAGATTTGATATTTGTATAAACAACTTTTTATTTTATGATTTAAATTATAAATTTATTAATATTTTTTAAATTCTTAAAGATAACATCACCAAAAAATAAATAAAGTTTAAGTTCTTAATATGTGAAAATCTCATTAAAACGATGTTCAGTCAGTGGATATAATTTATCATTCATTCTCCTATATAAAACAGAAATTGGCTGAAATTAACTAACTTCAAACCTATTTGGTTTAAAATAATGATTTCCATATAAATCTACTAATAATAATTAAAGCAACTGAAAATTTTTATATTAATTCACATAAGACAATTAATCAGTAATGATATTTAAACTAAAGGGACTAAGTGACCCTTCTTGATAGCGAAGGTTATCTTAGCCCATGAAATACACTAAGCGACTGTGATCTAATAACTTATTTCAGTCCCAAATTACTTCAAAGAAGGTGGGTCTGGTTACTAATGTCAATATGATGATTCCAAACAGTTTCAAATTTATTATAAGTTCATGGGTTTATTTATTACACTTCGTCCTATGTATTCATATAAGCACTGAGGTGTCATCAGAGGATTACAAGATTTATGAAAGTGGTGGAAATATTTCAGTAGAAACGGTGACCAAGGTAAACAATGTTCATTTAGTTATCATGCCTACTTTCTCATGTCATTCATATCTATTCTTAACATTCATGAAACATAATAGCTTTTTATAAAAAAACATTATTTTTTATAAACTTGAGAAAATTGTTTAGATTTGCTGATTTTACTGAGAGTTACATCTGTCATAACATCGTAAAAGTGAATCTATGTAAATATGATTTTTAGATTTAGACAGGTCGAAGCTGCAAACAGGAGTGGGGGAGGCTGTTTGTTAGAAATTTAAGGAAGCGAGTGTGTGCTGAGCACTTATGGTAGCAGAGTGTGCTGGGCTTAAACCATTATTTTGCCTTAACAGTATTCATTTTGTACTATAATTCCTATTAGAAGTTAGTTTCAGGCCAGTAGAGAGGATTGTATTTTTGGATAAATAAATGGATTAGTGATAGTAAAACCAATTGTCTTACTTGACGCCTACCTTGTAAATCCTACTTAAAGTTTGTCAGCAGGAGGCATTTTTAGAAGGAGGCAAGCCACCGAATAAGTTGGTACTAGCCGCATAAAGTCATTTATGGAATGTTAAAAAATTATATGTAGGTTACATGTTTCTAAAATTGTTAGACTTATATCAAAAACAATTTGAAATGATGCAAAAGTAGAGGTCCATTAGAGACATATTTGTAACCCTTAAAACCACGGATTGAAATAATTATTAAAAAACATTTATTTAAGCACAGGATATGATGAACACCAACATTTTTCATCTTTAAAAATCGAATCAAAACATTTATTTGTGTGTATTTTGTATCATTTATTTGGAGTTGTTTTTAATATTATGTTTCTATTCTCAAATGATTTTATTTTGTTTCGCTTTTACATTGTAAAAAGGCCATCAAAAATTTATTTAGGAATTGAAGACTCAAATAAAACCTAAAAATGATTTGGTAACTTCCAAATTACAAGAATTTATGGAAATTGGCATACCTAAATAAGAGTGATCTGCATTTATAATATTTTGAGTTAAACAATTTTAAACCCATGAGTTATCATCTTTCTACATGTGTAAATATTCTACTACTTTACCTATATTCTGTATAGTAGTTATATTCTAATATTGACTCACATTTTGAAAGTGAATTATTTAGATTTAAGAAATTAAAATTCTATTTACTGAGACAGAAGGCTTAAATGAAAATTTTCTTTGTTATAGCTACCTAAGAAACTAAATAGCCAAACTAACTATGAAGCAGGAAGTGAAATATTTCAAAACAGTCTAATTAATGACAGATTGGCAGAAATAATTGCTAATCAAGAGATACAAAAACAAAAGCTTAATTTAATAGAATACAAGTAAGTAAAACAAATGAATAAATAATGTTCTATTTGTTGGAGTAAAATATTTTATAAAAATACAAGACAAATAATTCAAAATTACCGATTATGGGTTTAATGTGATTTCATGGAACAGCAATTGCAAAAATTTTAGTGAAATACTAGAGTTTATATTTATTTAAGTTGCACAACAGCATTGCACGAGCTGCAGTGACTGACCAAGCGCGCCAGATCTTCTGTCTTGTTGAAACCATTTTCGTTTATAAATTATTAATCTAATCAATAATAGTATCCTTATATTTTTGATTTCAAGAAAATACACTCCCCAACTTTTAGACGAAGCAATTACCATTTATTTATTCATACTAACAATAAGATAAAACTAAAAATCTCAATGTACAAATAATTATATGTTTGTGTTTACCCCACTGGACTGGAAATGATTTTTATAAATACTTTAGTTTTGCGTTTACTGCTTGCAGTCCTTTCTTTGGTCACCATTTTAAGTGATGACACGCGTTTCACATTCAAAATCTACAGAAAACCCACCCAAACCGATCACACCATATACGCCTCTTCTAACCGCCCTCAAAACCATAAATTATCAGCTTACAACAACCTCATACACAGAGCTCTAAACTTCTCCATGAGCAAACCCGACTTCGATCGAGAAATTAAAATAATAAGACAGATAGCAATAATTTCGAACGGATATGATCATACAACTGTAGACCGAATTAAAAAAAAGAAAACACAATAAAAAAATAATAGTACAGGTTAAACCAAAGTACATAAGTATTGATTACCACGGATTATGCATAACGTCGCACAAAGAATATTCCGCAAACAGGGATACACCCTGGCTTATAAGACCAATTATAATTTTTAAAAAGTACTCAGACCAAAGCCCAAAGTAGACTGCCCATATAATGGAAGTGGAATTTATAATCTAACTTGCGACGATTGCAATATGCACTACATAAGGCAGACGGGACGTGCATTTAAAACTCGGTTCAAGGAACACCGGAACACCTCCCGAGCAACAAATCTAACATGACCAATTCCAAATACGCTGAACACATGTTTGAAACAGGTCATACTTACACCAATATTCAGAATAACATGAAAATATTATGTAAAACTTTAAAAGGACTAAAAATGAACGACCTCGAGGAATTTCATATATAAAAGGCCAATATAGCAGACCCAACGTCGCTTTTAAATGAAAAAATACACTTCCAGTCTAATACAATTTTTGACATTATTATCAGATCTGAACTTACCTCTTCCACAACCCTCTCCCCGCTAACCAAGATAATAACCACGATTAGTAATGACGCAAACACAGACCAACGTGCACTTGGGCGGCTTTCCTAAGAAATTCCCATACCAAATGAACTGTACCGAATTATTTGTGTTGTGCATACAAATGTTTTTTTAAATGTGTTAAGTGTTTGTAGTAATTGACAAGCATTGTATAAATGCCATTTATCTTAAAGAATTGTGATTCGACAATGCCTGAACAATAGGCGAAACATGCGTCATCATTTAAACGGTGACTAAAGAAAGGACTGTGAGCAGTAAATGCAAAACTAGGTATTTATAAAGTACAAGTAACTTTTTTTTGTGAACATATGTCCGAAAATTATTCATTTTATCGCAAAAATGGAAAAGACTGTTATTACAGACCTATATTAAAGATTCAAACACAAAGAGTAATCAACATAATCGGACACTTGATTGTGGAGACTTTGAGGGGGAAAATGCTCCTATAGTATTTTTGTATCACCTAAAACAAATCAGCCTTACCCTAATTATACCCACCAACATTCATGTTTTTTTCCTTCATTGACTGGGCCAAAATTTCTTCTTAAGAGCTTTTGTATTAGCAACCCGACTAGTAGCTGATACCTGTGAAATAACACAGTTTGAATGTTTTAATTTTTTTGTTTTTATTAAGGAATTACTAATTGCATTGTTTCCATACATAGTAATACACAAACCTCACACTTAACTACTTTTAAGAGCATAAATGTTACATGTAGCCATATTATTAATAACCTGAAATATAAACTTTGTAGCAAGGAGCTCATCTTAATCAAATTTATTTCAGGACTACATTAGAAACTGAACTAAGACTGGTTTCTCTAAGACTTTGCCTGTTCATAAAAATTGTCTGTCTATATAGCCTTTCCGTATTTTTTTTTGTTCAATTTACATTTGTATAATTGTTCACATAAATCAGAATTAAATTCCCTACAAAGACCGGTACTATAACACATCATAAAGTTTGCAGATTAAACTGCATCTATTAAAAGGGGTTAGGCAGCCCTTCGCTGAACCTGAGTCAAACACAAGTAACACTTTAAACAACTGAAAAAACATCTGTAAAATAAGTTATTTTATACATTGTATATAAAAAACTTATTTTAATGTAATTTCGAAACTTTCAAATATAAAATTGATCTGACACCTTAAATAGGTAAACACTGATAATAAATAAAATACTCAAGTGGTAAAAATATAACAATTTTATTTAACTGAACTTTGCTAACTCTTAAGCTTTCATGTAAGTTTTCTAACTTAAGATTGGTTTCATGTAAATTTTACAGAAAAGTTATGATAAAGGTTATAGCTTCAAAATTGTCTCTATACATCTCATTGGATATATTTTAAATAATCTCGGGGGGTTGGTGATTGGTTAGTTTTTACAAATTCTTATAAACGCAATCATGAAAAAAATAATGATTTTAAAGTTGCAAAAATTGAAAAGAATTAATTTAAACATATATGTAATAAGGATATTCATATTTTTAGTAGTTTCTTGGATATTAAACATAATATTCACTAATGTTTAGAGTTCGTCACACAATGGAATTTATAAAAGTTCTAATAGTTTCTAAAATGATGCTTTGGTTGTTTAAGTTTTAAATCAAAAGTTTGAAAAGGTTCACAGTTCGCAGGATATTGGCTTTTAAAATTCTAGTTCACTGTACACTTATCATTGTTTATTTGACTGGTTTTAGTCACTGACGCATACATTTTTTTCACTTTACCGTTTCCACATTTGATAATTATAAAGTGAAATATTATATTATCACCTTGGCATCGCTTTGCTTTTGCAATCCTCCCGCTTCATGATGTCATGCTCTCATTGGCCGTTGTTATCTTCGTCCCTTGTCAACAGATATAGGCTGGTGTTTGGGTTGTAAAAACTATTTTTTGCATAATTATCTGCATATATTTTGTTGCAATCGGGTACCTTAAATATTTATCTTAATTTTGATTATAGTCTAAATCTTAAGACTTACCGTCAAACAATATTCATTTGAAAACCATCATGCGACGGCCGTTTCGGCTATTCAGCCATTATCAAGCAACTATAAGCCGGATGATCCTTTGTCAATTATTAACATAAAAACACTAAAACATAGTTCACAACACAACAACGATAATAACTTAACACACGTACACGAAACATTATTCAGAAGAGTCAAGATAAATACGATCGACCGGTCGGCCCGACACTCCGATACGTACTGTGGATTGATGGTTACATTACTCGATGGAGGGGGTTGCTTATCTCCAACAATGTATCGAATAATGCGTTGGAATCAAACTTAAGTTTTTCATTCAGTAAAACATTGCCATCGATCTTGTGGTGTTTGTATATTTCAAATTGTTCAAGAGAATTCATATATCTGCCCTTTTTACATCGGTGTAGAATTTTAAGTGTATCTTTCATGTCAGAATAACTGTGGTTGGTTTGAATAAGGTGTTCAGCAAACTTAGATTCAGACTTGGTTAACTGTGCTAATTTTTTAGAAGATGGAATGTGTTCTTTAAACCTCTTTTTAAAAGATCTTCCTGTCTGTCCTATATATTTCCTATCCTGCAATGAATGTCCGAAGAAATAAAGGCATTCATTTTAAAGGCATTAATAAAAGAAAAATAACAGTGGAAATTTGAGCTTTCTATCTCAACTCTTGTATGAGCGTAACAAGTCAAATCAAAATACTGTTATGAAGATGTATTTTAAACACGCACAAACACATTTTAAGAAGTGAGTGGAATACAAAAGAACTTTCTCGAAATAATGAGATTTTGTGAATGTTTAATTGTTACTGGGCTACTAATGTACTAAAGTTAAAGTACTACTAGCGCTACCTGTTAATGATATAGGGTACTAACACTACCTATTTCCTCTTGTGACCACCAGGTGTCGTGGTCGTAACAATAAAGTACAGTTAGTGCACAATTAATAGTAATTGAACTAACAAATTTAGAAAGTGTATGCTGGCTCATACTCGCGTACTCGGAGACTAGTCTAGAAATTATAGATAATGGCAGGGAAATTAAAATGGTTTTGGCCCTTGGAACTTACTGGAGTAATTAGTATGACCCTAAGCCTGACTGAGTATATTTATTTAAAAAAGATAGATTATTTTTTGTGATCACATCACGAATTTAATTATAAAAAATGTAATTTTTAAATGAATATCGACTACGTATTCAACGATCGATTAGTTTAAAATAAAATCCACAGTATTAAAAAGACCTTTGGGGGGGAGGGGACAGGTCCTGTTCATCCTCCCCCCCTGGTCGGTGTGCCACTGCCTGGGAAGGATCTGGGATGATCACTAAAGGAAAAATCATACCTCAATAGATCCTCTTGATTCGCAGTGGTGGGAAGACTATAGATTTATTTATTCCTACAAAAAAAATGATGAGTTCAGGAACTGGCTACCTTGTTGTGCTAGGCAAGCAAAGGGTGCTATGTTATGGGGGGCTTCTTGGTGGCGAGGAACAGTAACATTATTTAGTAAAGCTTTTAGTGTTCACCAATATGGAAGAAGAGAAGACCTATCACTCTCTATTTTTGTTTTTCTTGAATTACTTAAAAGGTGTCATCACTTGTAAGGATTTAATTCCCTTAGATTTGACAGTTGTAGCACCAATACTATTGGTGAGTGGCTTTAAATGAACATCATTCTTTATGGGGCTCTACAACTTCAATTATTAGAAATATCCGTATTAAGAGGATACGGTCAAATTAAGATCTGTTCCTTCTTAATGACGGTTCCCAAACACACTTAGCCTCCTCTACAGTTGGATGGATGGCTTTAGACTTGCCTTTTGTAGTCCTAAAAAACTTTGAGTGGGCAGTCATGTTAAATTTATAAGGCAGGAAATTTACCATGCTCTTATCAAGATTTAATTTTCTGACTCCCCATTATAGATATAATGTACATTGCTATGGATTCAAAGAAAGGTTTATAGGACAATTTCACTAATTCCTTTGTATGACCAGAAATTGTTCAAAAAGATTCATGATATAAGATGGTACAAATTTTCCAATCAATCTTTAAAGTAGTGGAATTCAATATTCCCAAAACGTCAACAAGTTCTTTAGAGGAATGATGACTGTATAGAGGCCCTAAGTTTACACCGACGAGTTCAAAGCAAGTTTTGTAAAAGTCCGAATCCCATACTAAGTCTACTGATTGATACAGGTGAGTCATCGCTTTTTCATCAAAGGCAATAACAGCAGTTGTCTTACATCTTGTATCTTACGATACAAACTCTCTCAAAAACTCTTGTCTTTAATGATCCACTAACTGAATGTTTTGAAATCCGTCAGCAATACAGTGCACCATTATACCTGTACAAACTCTTTAACACTCTGGGTCTCAAACTAACCCAAATGTATGAAAATACACCTTGCTTAGTCCCGCCTTAGGCAGGTTACATGGTGTTTGTAAATCTTTTTTTAACAAGATGTTTAAAACATAATACACTCTTAAGTTCATATAAGCTTGGAGTTTTTTTAAAAATTTCCAATCTTTTCCCATTGATTGAAATTATATTGAAAGATATTTCTAAATTGGATAATAAGGTCGGACGAGTATTTCTTCTGTCTGGAAAAAATTACAAGTATCAATTGCATCTGTTACTACTGTATACCCTGCAGAACTATAAGTTATATTCGAGGCCTTAATTACTGTTTCAATTTTGTTAAAACATCTACTGGTATATTCCGACTCCAAGAGTAGCTTACAATCTATCCAGGATATGCACATTTCTCAAACCCCTTAGTAAAAGTTATTCTATGTTCTCTACACTGACTTTGGCTACAGAGCTAGTGGGATCATTCTGTTGGGTCCAAGATTACTCTGGAATAAGTGAAAATATTAGAGCAAACATAGCAGCTAAGGAAGTCACATGTTTACCAAGTATTTTAACATGTAATGTTGCACGGCTTTTATTTAAAATAAAAGAGGCATTGTTTAAACAGTGGCATTATAAATTGATTATAACTAAATTAAGAGATAAAATACACTGTCTCTGTCCTTGAATTTTGACAGTAGGCACTAGTCATCCAGAAGAGGTGGTGGTTTCCCGTATATGCACCAGTGCTAAGATGACTTCTTGCTATCTATAAAGCACCTACCTTTAGAGTATAATAAATTAAAATATGTGTCTATAATCTCCAGATTGATCTGGTTTTAACCAATCTCCATTAGCTGAGAATTTTCAGTAATATTTAAGAAAACAAGATCTTGAAGTTTAGAAAGTTATTGTAGTGTGTCTGCAAATAAATTTCTTTTAACATATTTATGTTTTAAGGCCATAACAGTAACTGTATTTTTACAAAGATCTGTGTGCTGAACAAAATTTCACCATTACAAAATTATATTGAATTCCTTGGATTGTCAATAGAAGCGTATTAACGCCAATATGATCTGAAAGATTTCATCAAATTTGGTCAAACAATCTTTTTGATATGTAGGCCTACATTTTTATCTGCACATTTAAATACTGAGTGCCACAAACTACATACCACGAAACAGCTGAGATTGTAATAATATATTTATTTACAGGTAAGTTATTAGTATATTACTGTCTACGACTGAATTCATTTGATATATGGTAAAAGTAATTTTTCTTTTAAATACTGTAAAATGAAAAAAGGATACCCCAACATAACTTTTTTACTGTGTTGCACACTGCAGTTCTGAAAGAAACAAAAGATAATTGCTTAATTGTGTATTTAAAATGGTTTAAAGCTAAGCTAGATTTATTAAAAGTTGTCAGCTTAAATTATCAACCTCTTTACGTTGGATAATTGCTTAACAAAATAAGCAAAATTCAGAAATTTTTTGTTTTTTAATGTAAGTTTATAACTTAAAAAACTCACTTAGCAATTTGTATTATTTATTACTTTATATAACGACCAGCTATATACTAATATTAATATTATATACTGTTATATACAATAATAACAGTTGTAAAAGCTACTGTAATTAGGTTTACTTGCATAATTCATTAAAAACTATTTTAGATTAGGCGTAGCCGAGATCAATATAAAGACATTAAACTAGGGCTTCACTTAAAAGTTTAATAAGGAAACATTACAAAAATAATTTCACCTTTTATAATTTTCATGCAATTATATCATCTGTAGAAATATAATGTAGCATGTTCCTAACACAACATGCATTTGATTTATTCGCCCATTTTCATACATATTCGTATTCCCAATTCAAAGGAATCATAATAATTTAAAATTAATTAATTGGAAATAATGTAGGCCAAAACCTAAATCAGTGGATTGCTAGTTAATTCTTAGTCTTATATTCTGGTGCAAGTCAATATATACTTATTATTAGCTAAATGAGAATTTTTAGAAAGATGCGGGTTTTTTCATATGGTAGGGTACATTTGGTAGGCTATAAATAAGTCTAATTTTATCAAAATCGTTAGAGCCGTTTTTCTATAAAAAAATAATAACTGATTTTTGGGGATTTTTTGGCCAAAAAAGGGGTTGTTTTCCAAATTTGTCAGAACCTTTTTTCGTGCATCTATAGGCATAATTGACATATTTGGGTGCAAATTTGTTCGAAATTGATCGAATAGTTTTCTCTCTAGCTTTGTATACATACACACAGACAGACATTTTGTAAAAACCACTTTTTTTGGACTCAGAGGATCCCAAAACGAATATTTCCACAATAATCTCAACACCGATTTTTTTGCGATCACTATACCGGTACTTCTTTTTCTATACTATAGTACAGGTATAGTGAGAAAGTAAAATTGCATGAAACAGTTTTTAATAAAATACAATAGGTTGAGATTTATAAACTAGATATGTTAGAGGCATATTTTTATTAATTTTAATCTTACTACGTTTTAGGTTGATGACAGTGGATGTAAAAACACAAGAGAAATTGAATGCATTACAAAGACAAATAAGTGATGTAATGAATAGAATGCAAGAGATTGATTGGCAAGGAAGTAGTCTAGAAGGAGTTATTGAAACATTAAGAGCTGAAACAACTGGACTTAAACAAGCTTTGGACTATCGAAAACTGGGTATAAAATTTAGGGTGAAAACCTTTCATAAGCAATAAAATGTTAATGTACTCCTAAAAGATAACGTCATAATTAAGCTTTTGCATTTTTATGTGTTATGTAGGCCTACACATTTAAAATTAAAATATATTTAAATCATAAATGTTCTCTCCTAGATTTTGTATATAATATATTCCCATCAAAATATGTCACTTAATTATAAAATGGTATTCAATTAAAATATGACAGCTAAAATTGCTTTTGTTCACTATGAAGTTGTGTACCTACATTATATTTGTTTACCTTTATTGTAAATCCCAGTTTATAAAAAGAAAAATATTAACTGTCAAGTAGATCATCCATTCTGGTTGATGTTTTTGCCTCTTAAATCGATACAAATATACAATTTTGGTGTAAAAATCATAATATGCAAATTTCATCCACTTCCTCAGTGCTTTTTGAGTTATCATGTTCACACACATAATGTAGACAGGGTTGATCTACTAACTCTGCCACCCCATGCAAAAAATAGTGAAAATAAAAATATCTAAAAAATATGAAAAAGGTAAAAATTAAACAATAGGTACTGTTTATTTTAAAATAAATTCCAAGTAAAACGCACACACAAGTAATAAAAGCTTAGACAAATATGCAAAAGTAATACAATTTCTTAATAAATTATTATTATTTTATTACATTTTATGCAAATTTTTGGTGACAGTAAAATAACATTCTGTTTTGCTCATGTAGTGATTTATTGTTACTTAAAAATGTGTCCTTTATTTAGATGAGGGCTGTATATCAGACACTGTGGATACTAAAATTAATCAATTTATATTAACTGTACGAAGAATTACTGGACAAATTAATATCCTACGAGATTCTATGAAAAACATCAACAATAATATGATATCTCTAAATAAAAACACAAGGTAATTAACATAATTTATTAGTGCTGAATGTAGCTGTAAAAAACACAATTCCAAAGTAGTTTTATAATGTGTAACACTGGTTCTTTTTGGCCACTGGTTGTTGATAAATCTGGCAACATTATAAGTTAGCTTCCGTAAATAATGT
>JAGFPH010000121.1:52764-86062 GCA_018207615.1 Philaenus spumarius | reverse complement strand
CGTTGATGGACGTGGCAATACTGTTAGTAAGCTTTGTGAATAATATCACTGATAGATTTGACAACACTATCAGTTAGCTTTTGGGATAATATTGATAGATCTGGTTACTCGGTCAGTAACCTTTCGTGATTAATGTTCATAAATCTGGCAAAATTTTGAGTTACTTTCCTGATTATTTTGTTATTATAGAAGATAATAAGGTTTATAAATGAAACAAAGTAAAATCATATTTATGTTTATTATCATTCAAAAAACTTGGAATTAGTACTAAATAGGAGGTCTGGTAAAGCAGTGTTTTTATAATCTTTTGATATAATTTCTTAATCTAAATGTGTTCTATGGAAAACATCACATTTACTAAATAACAATGTAGGATTACACAGTGTCTCTAATTTCCATAATATTTTACTCTCTCGCACATAACAGTTTAGTAATAATTGATTTTTTTAAAGAAGCTGAAATAAGAACTCTTTGTTTTCCTATTAAAAATTATAGAAAATCATTATGAATCTAACTAATAAAAATTAAGTTTTTCTCTTTTCTTTAATTTGTTTTTTTTTTTGCATAGTTTGCTGATGGCAATTACTAGAAATGTATCCAGGACATGTTCAATACAAAATCAAGAGTTACAATCGGTAATAAAAGACAATCCTGTTCAAAGAGAAAAGATTAATAATAAAACACTTCCAAAAGATTGCTTTGATATATTGAGATCAGGACTAAACGTGAGCAGCATGTACGAAATCCAACCATCTGAATATCATGAGCCATTCTTAGCACTTTGTGATATGGACACCATGGGTGGAGGCTGGACGGTAAGCAAATATTCATAATTTGCTTTTTCTATGGTACATGCTACAAAAAAACACTAAGAACAAATAAAAGTTTGAAATGTACATACGAGGTCTGTTCAAAAAATTTCCGACTTCTTTGAATAAAAAATTATTTTTTTTAGATACCGTATACAAAAAATTACACTAGTCCTCTTCGAATAGTCTCCCCCCCCCCAGACTCCACGCACTTTTCCCACCGGTGTTGCCACTGTTGGAAGCATTTTTGGAAGGTTTCTTTTGGAATCGCGTTCAGTCGGCTCGTCGCATTCTGTATTATTTCCTCTCTCGACTCGAATCGGTGTCCTTTCAATGGCATTTTCAATCTAGGAACAGCCAGAAGTCACAGGGAGCCATGTCTGGTGAATTAGGAGGCTGCCGAACCACCGCAACTTCGTTTTGCTAAAACATGTGGGATAAGATGCGAAGAATGTGCTAGAGCGTTGTCTTGATGAAGCTGCCAAGTTCCTGCTAACCACAACTCTGGTCGCTTACGCATCACAGCATCACGGAGATGTTGGAGGACCTCTTGATAGTATTCTTTGGTGATTTTTTGCCCTTGGGGGGCGTATTCATGATGTACGACACCTCGACAGTCGAAGAAAACAGTCAACATGGCCTTGACATTGCTACGCACCTGCCGAGCTTTCTTCGGTCAGGGGGATGTCAAATACCACCATTGCGAGGACTGCATTTTAGTTTCGGGGTTGTAACCATACATCCACGACTCATCACCAGTTATTATCATGTTTAAGAAATTGTTGTTCCTATTTGAGCATGTCTTCCGCAATTTTCAAATGAAGCTCTTTTTGTTCGCTTGTCAACAAATACGGCATGAATTTGGTGGCTACTCTTCTCATGATAGGAGTGGTGGCTTCAGTTAGGATAGAATGAGCGCTTTCAACACTTATTCCAACTTCTTCTGCCAACTCTCGCACGGTTATATGTCGATCTTCCAGCACCAAAGCTTCAACTCGGGCAACGACCTTGTCATTTTTGCTGGTGGAAGGTCTACCAAATCATGGTTCACTATCGACGGATGTGGGACCACTTTTGAAGCTGTTATACCACACTTTAATTAATGTAGCACTCATGGCATCTCCTTTCCGAACTTTTCAAATCATTTCTGCTTGATTATCGCAGAGTTTGTAACAAAATTGAATGCAATAATGCTGATCGACTCGTTCCGTCACTTTAGAAAATTAAAAAATCCAGCGTACTATAGACTAATCTGTTCAAGACGTGTTCAAACATGAATGACGCAACTTATCGGCCGGGAAAATATATCAGCGTATTCCTAACATGTTTGTACACGTCTGTACTGAAACACGTCCTCCCATCTTCAGTTTTCTGCGCGTAAAAAAATAAAGCCGGATACTTTTTGAACAGACCTCGTAGTCTCAATTTGGTACTTTATACATTGATATCCTGTTACATCAAAAGGACTAAAGTTTACTAGATTTTGAATCAGGATGCAAGAAGATTGTTTGGGAGGAGAGGCTTGCGGGCTCCGAGGAGGTCTGGTTGACATAAAATACCCCTTAATTGGTAGGTGTAAATTGGTCTTTTCCTGGTAAAGAAGAGTTTTTGTTTGTTTATATATAATTAATAAAGCTAATAGGCCAGATTTTTATAATTCTTATATTTAATAAATATATTTTTTTAAATTTACATAATATTACAACTGAGGCTATTTACTCTAAATCAAAATATTGAATATAATAATTTGTGCTATAATAAAAATTGAGCACAAATAATATATATTATTGTTTTGAATATTTTCTGTGATACGATTCTGTTTCGATTTGCTATTTAATTTTTGTTTTTTCTTGTATATCTCAATATTTACATTAGTTCAGTGTCATAAATATATATTAATGTAAAACAGTATAATATATTGTGTCCTCTTATTTACATCACTATATGATTGGTGTTTATCAAAACAATATTGCTCACTGAACAAATGAAATTTATTTTGTAATAAGTTCTATGTGCTTACTGCTCTGCTGAATAAAGATATTACTATACTTTGTTAGACATATCACAGCATAAAAAGTAATGAAGCATAAGTCTATGATGGTTATTATAGGCTACATACACACTACACCTTTCTGTCTCTTTTAATTTTTTCTAGCTTTTTTCATTATTTTGAAACATATTCACTAATGTTATTCAAATAATAGAAATGGAATGTTTTTAGTACGGTATGTATTTGAATAATATCAAGGGTAAGTACTATTGACTGAATAAACCATCTGAGGTAAACACTTCCACAGATCTATTTCCTATCTAATAATAAGGCCTAAATATCCTTTGAAAAGCCATTCACGCACTATACTGCTATACAAACATAAAAATCTGGGAACGTCAAAGTTCAACTAAATTTATAATAATCAGCTAAAGCAGCACAAGATGGTATTTAAACAAAAATAACAGAAGGGGGTTAAAAAATTAAAAATTGTTTATTAAGTAAAATTGGAAGTTGTAATTTGTTGTGTTGAAAGTGGAAATAATTATTTATTTGAGTAATAATTAGTTTAAGAATTTCTGAATATAAAGGTGAAATAAAATGAAGGGATTGTTATTAGTTTAGTCAATATTTGTTATACTAAATTATTTTTTTAAATATATTCAAATTAACTTTAAATCAAACTTGTTATTATATTATACATAATATTTCAATGTATAAACTTATTAACAAAAAAATTTACTATATAGCAGTTACAAAAAAAATTACATATGTTTAGTGTATTATAAAATAAATTTCTCTGTGTTTTACATGATTATTTTCTATAATACACACCTCTTGCCAAGCGATAATTGTCCTTCGTAGAGACTGGTAGGAAGCTCCCAAATACTATTTGATACGTATTTTTTTAAATACCGGAACATACAACAATTTAATAAAAGAAACTTGACAACAAAGTGCTACAAGTAAAGTAAAATCTTACATGTTTATTCAAATAATCTTTATAATTGTATCTTTATATGATTTTATGGATGAGATTAAAACAAAAGTTTGTTAAATTTAAGGTGAATTTGAACAAAATCTTTCTGTGCCATTAAGGTATTTCAAAGACGTTATGATGGTTCAACACACTTCTTCAGAGAATGGACAGATTACAAAAATGGATTTGGAAATATGGCTGAAGAGTTTTGGTTGGGTTTGGATAAATTTCATATGATAACAAATTCAAGGGTAAGATAAAATAGGGCATTAGACTTAACATGTAAATACTTTGACCAATGTATAATAATTTTAATAAATATATATATATATATATATATATATGTATAGAAGATGAAATAATATATAGGATAACATAATAATAATACTATTAAATATTACCTGTTAGGTATTGGTCCGTCATGTGACATTTTGGTCGTTAGAATGTTACGACGCGTTTCAGGACCGCAATCCCACTGTCAAGTTACACTTACATATATTACAAACACAGAACACACGTTTAAAAAACACAGAAACACACAACAATTACAAAACTTTTAATACTTAATTGTGCCGGACAATTGTAGACCGTGTACGTCGTTGTGTGGTACATGGTCGTAGGTCCATGGTACACTGCCTAATAACAAAATGTAACTATAGAACCGGTTTTTGATAGATTATGGCTGTGGCATACAGATTATTGCTTTTAAAGTCCTGCTGATCATTAAGTAAGTTAAATGGATTGTTGTTAAACTCCTTATAATTTCAAATTTCTCAAGTGCTTTCAAAAGTCTACCTTTTTTGCAAAAATGAAGTAGGGTCAAATTTTTGTCGAAATTAGTGTACGAGCGGTTAAAATCTATTAAATGTTGGGCAAAGTTAGAGTTCACTTTACGCATGTTTTATGCGACAAGTGTTCCTTAAAACGTTCTTTGAATGCCCTGCCTGCCTGTCCAACATAAAAACTGTCGCAATCATCACAGTTGATTCTGTAAACACCCGACTTCTTTTCGATCAGAATCACACGTTTGGGTCGTAATAATTTCTGAATATTATTATTGGTGCGAAAAGTAATGGTAATCTCATATTTTGCAAACATATTTTTCACCATATGCCGAACGATATTAGAATATTCCACACAATGACGTACACAGTCTACAAATTGTCCGGCACAATTAAGTTTTAAAAGTGTTGTAATTAATTGTTGTGTGTTTCTGTGTTTTTTAAACATGTGTTCTGTGTTTTTAATGTGTAAGTATAACTTGACAATGGGATTGTGGTCCCGAAATGCGTTTTAACATTCTAACGACCAAAATAAGTTACATGACGGACCAATAACAGGTAATATTTAATAGTATTATATTATACTATATATTATTATTTAAAGTGACTTGGAAACCAAGAATCATGCAACTAAAAAAGAAAAAAGAAGATGGAACCTTCATTGCAACAACCTAGAATGCAACAGCTTCTGACATCATCCAATGCCTTCTGTATTGAAAGCTATTGCAATACTACACACACAATTAACTCGTGACATCATCCAATGAGCATCGCACAATATTATCAAACTTTAATGAATCTACTACTGTACTTTCTCATAAACTTTATATTTATTAATCGTTTTTCAGATAAAATAAAGCTGTTTTGAGACTCTAATTGTTAAATTTTACTCAGATTGAGACGTCACAGGTAACGGTAAAAAAGGTCATGAATCCATTACATCAACATAACAGTTGAAATGAGCTGTTTAATTAGACATAGAAACCAAGCTACAATAATTTTATAAATATAAAAAAAAATACTATTTAAATTTAAAAAGACAACTTCCTTTTAAAACTTCCCCTAACTAGCGCATCCAACAAAATGTTTCTTTATTTGTTTTAGTTTTTTAGTAATGATTTAATAAAATAAATTGTTACTCATTTTTTGATCCATGATATAATGAAAAATGTTTACCAATAGCAACTTATATTTACATCACTTTACTGTCTTGCTCATAATTTTTCTTTTATATAATGTTTTTTGTTACTAATTCTCTTACAACAATATTATTTATTCATAGACAATATTTCTTTATTAGACTTACCTTAACAACAATGTTTATTAATTTTAATCACTTTTACAAAGAATATAGTGAGTCAAGCAATATACAACTTTCACTTCCGATGTTATAAGTGCGTCTAAACTTTGCATGCCCATGATATTTTGTGTATTGCAACCAATGTTGTATTAGTCTTCTGGTTTTACTATATTTCTCCACTCCCTTTGCAATGCTGTATTAGTTTCTTCTTGAAAAAATGTAAAGTAACCTCTGTTTATTTTGTATTACTTCCCAACCAGTAACTAAATCAAATTAAAGGGACGACTATTAAGAGAAAAATTTATTTTATTTCTCAA
This sequence comes from Philaenus spumarius, assembly GCA_018207615.1. Classification (NCBI taxonomy): domain Eukaryota; kingdom Metazoa; phylum Arthropoda; class Insecta; order Hemiptera; family Aphrophoridae; genus Philaenus; species Philaenus spumarius. Next base: position 79,885 of record JAGFPH010000121.1, on the reverse strand, counting down.
AATATTCATTCTTTGGTATTCTACACTGACCAATAATTATAATTGTTTTAACTTTAGTTATTATATATTTTAACTACCATACTATATAATTATAAGTTGCTTTACTATTATGTTATTATAAAAATAAATGCTTTATTATGCTGATATTATTTTACGTCTTATCAACTCTTTCTTTATCAAAATTCTTTTCTAAAATACTTTTAATTTTTACCTACTTTCTCTTTATGCTTTACAAAATAAAAATCACATTGGTTACAGATAAACCAATTAGGAAAAAAATTCCTAAATTTCCTTTTAAACCGTTAACTATGTGATTTCATAAATGTTAAAAAAAATTGGTTAATCATAATAAAGTACAAAATCAAAATTAGTTGCATACTTAGCAAAATTTAAACACAGTTTTTAGGATTAAATTCATCAAATAATAATAAATTCAAATCAACAACAATTAAAATCAAAGTAAAATACCTACATAATCAATTAATTACAAATAAATGGAAATCGAATACATATACCATGTAGGCCTACATAATAATCAAAATTATCATTATTGCAGAATATATTATCTTTTATTGAACAATCAATCCCATTATAATATTATCTATATGTTCCTAGGTCCATCAACAATTAATTATTTGTTTGAATTTTATAACTGAACCAAAATTGTTTGGCTTCGTTTTCCATTTTATGCACTTAATAATATTCATTAAACATTCTACTAAAAATACAACAGACTATGGCCACTACAGTATATCTTTCTTACTGTTTATAGAATCTTACTTTTCAATAACAATTATTATTTCTTATTCTGTGTGTGCCTTCCAAAGTGGAGCTAAGTCAGTGATATATAACATATCTGATAGTAATGTCTACAACTAACAAAAACTCTGAAATTTTCTACTTGATAGAAGAGGGTGATCTTCTATTTCTTATCATGAAATTTATGTTGATGAAACTAGGAGATCAATGTTTGTTTCTTTAACCTGGGATGGGTCATCCTGTTGATTTTTCCTAACAAAAAATTATGCTCTGAAAATGTTTTTAAAATTTAAAATCCGACAGGCTTTGTTTTGCCCAAATGACAAATTTTCACATGTTTTGCTTGATGAATTATCATCGGCAGGCATCAATGTCAGGGTAAGAACATGTGACACATGTTCTAACGAATTTCTTTCATGAACAAGGGGATATCTGTGACACATGCAATCCATGCGAGAGAGAGAGATATGATGGGACAAGTAAATTCATATAATAAAGAAACAAAGAGTGAAGGGTCTAATAAAATAAGAGACGCAAGATCTAGTAATCAATATCTAGTAAATTATATTTGTATATATATATAAATAAATCAAAGACGCAAAACAAGTAAATTCTAATAACTTAAATATGTAAAGATAAAAATGCAGACTATAATATATAAAACTAAAAGCAGGCTTAAATTTTAATAAATAAGAAAATACATTGGTAAACAAAAGTGTGTTTTATACTTGCGTGAAATTGAAACATTGGTAAAAGGAACAGTGCATATTGGGGTAAAGTTTGAAACAATATATATATTAATTAAAGTCACATAATGAACAGTTATAATATATTTAAAAATAATTTTAAAAAAGAACTATATCATATAATCAAATATAACACAAACGTCTATAGTGAAATAAAGAACAGACTTAATATTGATGGCAGTGCTGGTAAGCAAAGACAAAGTTCTGAAGGCGTTGTACAGCTTCACACTAGCTAGACAAAATGGCGTAGAGATGAGTTGATCAGAGGTGTGCAGCCTGTGAGTTTTGTTACAAATAATGAGTTTTTTGTAAGTGAGAGTAAAGAGTTATGTCTCAAAGTTAACTTTAACTAACGTACTAAGTATGTACGCTTAGTCGTTGAATTTCATGGAGTGGTTTAAAAGGATTCATCAGATAAAGATATGTGACCATGTGCAGTGTGTGCTTACCAAAGGATAATACGTTTATCATGAGAACTTCTTGTGACATGCAAATATATAAAAAAAAGTGAAAACCTAGGTACATCTTGAATTTTTTGAACAATCTTTTGTAAATTTTAATAATAATAAAATATAGTAATTTTCCAGTCTGCTCTTAAATTAAATATTTTCATATATTCTAAATTAAATTGCGTCTCATTTTTCATAAAATCTTAAGTTGTATGTTCTAGATCTTAAAATTATGTTTTGTGTTCCATGTAATTTGAATGGATTTTTCTCTTGTAAAGATATTTGGAATATGAGTGAGTAAAAAGTTTATGTCTTGAATTTCATTGGTTCCACAATTGTCCATGTAGCGAGTACTTTTGCAGTAAGGAAACACACCCCGGAAAATCAAAGTAAAATGTTTTGTGTAAAATATGATACGGTATGCATAATTATTAGATTAGTGCAGTCATTGAAGCGTTATTGCTCCGAATTTTTTTACTGTGAACTGATTTGCATGAAATTTTGGAATTAGGCTCATCTTACCCTCAACTTCAAAAGTGAAAATGATCTGACCTCCGCACCCATCCTGGGGGTGGTTGCCACCCATTCTCGGTGGTGTAAATTTTTTTTCAAAATAACCTCAGATATCGATAGAAGGCCTAATTTTAAGTAAAAAATCTTCTATAAAGTTTTTCAAAAAACCCAATACTTTTCAAGTTATTGGCAATTGAAAATTCGGAATCTTTTCAAGTTTTTCATCGGTTTTTTGGAAATATCTCCAAAAATATGCATTTTAACGACAATTTTATGATGAACAAAATTGTAGCAGGTAAAAACTGAACAAATCGGTTTTTTACAAAGTGTTCTTAGTGCAATATTAAGCGAGATATTAAAGATCAAAGCCGTTTTTTATTTTGTCTGAAATTTAATCGATGTGTTCAATGCCATCTAGTGGCGAGCAGATACATTTTATGCATTCTAATGAAATAGGGTTTTGTAGTTCTTGAAATAAACTTTAAAATGAGCACTGTTAAAAGTCTTTTGCATGTAAAATGAGTGAGCTGTATTGCAAATAAGAGGAACATCTAATGTTTTTTTCTTTTAAATCAATGGGTTTCATAAGTGCCATTTCCATCAAAATTAAAATAAATCGTATTCCGTCTAGAATTAACTTTAATATAAAGAGTTTGATGGATTCTAGCAGTTTGGCTGCTTTAGAACACATATTTTTCAAAAAAATCACGATTTTAAGAAAATTTTTTAGAATTTTTAAAAAAAACCACCTTCTTTTCATAATATCTCAAAAATGATGAAAGATACGTACAGAAGTATAATTATGAAAAATGGAGGTTTTTTTCTGACAAAAAATTTGTTTTTTTTGTTTTTCTGTCACATAAAAATTGACGGAGATATGATTGCTTAAAGAGAGTGCGGCAGCGCAATCACAGTTCTTTTGAGCCCTTTGAACCTTCACCGTTTTAAAATAAAAGATTTTTCACTATATATTGTAATGAAAAAAGTTGTAGCTCTTTTAATTACCTTTAAAATGTTTTTTTATAAGTTGTGATAGCATCAAAATTGAAGGAGTTATGGTCCAAAAATTAGTCGTACTTTTTTCTACTTATTAAACTGAAAATTTCGGAGTGTGAATATTTGGAGCAAAGTGAAAGTACACAGTAATAGAGACTCAAAACTATTGTCTTATGTATATACATACATATTATGCACATATATTTTGGAAACGTAGGCATGAATACATACCAATGTTCATATATGTATATATAACACATTTGAGTGAAGGTAAGTATGTGTACTGCTCGGAGGGGCCAACCACGAAAAAGCCAGTTGATCAGCTGTGCTTGCTCCACTATTATTATTTCAACGTATTTGTATCATGAAAAAAAGTGACGAAGAGTTGGAGATGTACCTGAAATACGAACTGGCACCATATCCACTTTCATTATTTGACAATATTGGGATGCGAAAGACAAACAAATCTACCTTATACTCATTATTCGAAACCCAGGACATTATGATCAACAAGGAAGCATCAGTGTACTTTATTGATGGAGGAATTTTATTATATAGAGTAAAATGGCCTGCGAATTGTAATTATGCAGATGTTTTTGACAGTTATATTTCATATTTGAAAAATCATTTTGGCAATAATATTACGGTAGTTTTTGATTGTTACGATGGAGAAAGTAATAAAGCATCAGAGAGAAATCGTCGAGCGCTGAAAGTTGCTTCAAAGGAATACAGTATCAATTTACAAAAGATATGCCAGTAACTATTAGCCAAGATAAATTCTTATCGAATTATAAAAACAAAAGTCGTTTCATTAAATTTCTTATGGAAGAACTAGAAAAAAAATCTATTAAATGCTGCCAAGGTGAAGGTGAAGCTGACGAACTAATTGTTGATACAGCAGTATCATTTCGTAATGACTTGACAAAAATTATTGTTGCAGAAGATGTAGATATTTTAGTGATTTTAACTGCCCGGGCTGTAGATGACGAAGAAATTTTATTTTTAAAATTAGGCAAACAAAGGGTGCAAACAGTAATATATTCATCGAAAAGTTTAGAAATAAACTACCCAAATAGTTCGAAATTGATTCTTTTTGCACATTCTTTCACTGGGTGTGACTCAACTTCGGCGGCATATAATAAAGGCAAAAAAAAAAAATTCATGGATATTTTAGAACGAAGGCAAGATTTGAGAAATAAGGCACAGATATTTTTGAATAATAATACATCTGAACTCGAAGATGTTTTAGAGGCTGGTAGATATTGCATGGTATGTTTATATGGACTTGCTAAAGACATACAACCAAATAAGCTGAGTCGAGTAGAAAACTTATCAGAATATCTCGAAAAGATGCGCTATGAAAGTTTTGTTAAAGCTGCTACGAAAAACACTGCCGTAAAATTATCATCCTTAGTTCCAACCGTTGGTGCCATAAATGAGCATACTAAGAGGGTTTATCTTCAAACACAGATTTGGCTTGGCAACAAAAACATTCATCCAATGGATTGGGGGTGGGTCATGAATGAAGGTTTATTAAATCCAATTAAATCTGTAGATCCACCTGCACCACAAGAACTACTGAAAATGATTTTTTGTAACTGAAAAAAAGGTTGCGGATGCAGAAGAGTTGGTCTGTTTTGCAATACTACTTGTGGAACGTGCAGTGGAGATAACTGCCAGAATAGCCCTCCAATTCAGCCAGAAGAAGATTACAGCGACTCCGACATTGAGTCATGAAGGATAATGTTTTTTTTTTTTATAAAATTGAATGAAAATTATGACTCGGTTTTTTATGCATTGTCATGCTCTTGTTGCAGTATTTTTTTAAATGTATTACTAATTCAATCTGGTACAGTTTTAGACAACTTGTAAGTTTACATTTTATTCATTAAGAGGTGATTTCTTACTCTATAATTAAATTATTTTAAAATCTGTAATCATATATATTTACTGTTTTAATTTAGGGGTAGTTTTAAGGATTGAAAAGCTTGAGAATATGATAATCATTTTCGAGAATGTGGAATAACATTTAAATCCTTTTCATTTTATCAAAAGAATTTTTTTAAACATTTTTTAATCAAGGGGTTGTTTTTAAGGGTCGAAAGGGGGTTAAAAATTCGATAATTAAGATATAGAACATAAAATATTATTTACTCTATACTTAAATCTTTTTATGTCATACCAAAGTAATTTTTTGTGATTTTTTCAATTTAGGGGTTGTTTGCAAGGGTTGTAAGGTTTTCAAGGGGTTGAAAATGATTTTAATATGAGGTAATTGGGTCAGAAAACACTTTACAATTTCACTCCTTAATATTAAACACGTTTTCTAGCGATAAAATGGCTCAATTTGTCCATTAAGGGGTTGTTTACACCCCTTAAAAATAATAGGCGGAGCACAGATAATTTTCACTTTTGAAGTTAAGGATAAGATGAGCCTAATTACAAAATTTCATGCAAATCGGTTAGCAGTAAAAAATTCGGAGGTAAGACCCTATTTTTCGCTTCAATGACTGCATTAGATATGACGCATGTGGGATTACTTAGCAGGAAAAATGCTTGCCACGTATGGTGCAAGGTTTTACAATAGGCTTTGCACTATGACGTAGGTTGGCGGGACAAAGCAATGTAGTCACAGATGAAGTCGTATTGCATAGATGAATTATATGTGAAGGAAGGATTGACAGATGTTTTAAAGGTAAACAAAGTAAATTTTTTGAGGTTAAGTGTTTGTTTTTGATTTTAACCCATTCACTTAAAGTTTTTTTAATACCTGACCGGGCTAAAAAAAAACGATTTTCCTGGGTGTTTTCACACAGTTTACTATATTTTTATTTCTACACAGAATTATGTTATTTTTCTAATCAGAATTGACTGTAGGTTAAAAAAAAACATTATATTAAGACACAAATTTATTATTAAATGACATTTTTTGACTAATTAATGCAAGGTTGTTTACTAAAAATTTATTTTTTATTTTTTACTGGTTTTTTTTTAGTAAATATATATATATATTTTTTACCTTGGTAAAATTATGCAAAACAGCCCCAGCCGGAGACCAGATATCTAGTCATATCCCGTCAGCTTGGAAGCGAGCCAACCACAGTTTGCTTTACTTCCGCCCTCCTATCCTCAAACCACAGATATGATTAGATATCTGGTCTCCCTAGCCTAGATTCGAACTCGGCATCTCTTGATCAGAAAGACGCCTCGTTATCCACTAGACTACGGCTTCATGAAAGAAAACTGACAAATTAACAAAACTTCAGTTACTTTACTATTGGTATAAATATTCCGTGTAAAGTAAAAGATAGTTTATCAGCACCATCTAGGAGCGGTTATAACAAAAATGTACCTTCATCAGCGCCATCTAGGAGTAATATGAAGCTTGCTTGGTTGCTCTTAAGTTTGAATCTGTATGATTTGTATGTGTGAGAAGTTTATAATAATAACTTAGATCAGTTCTTATTAAGCTACATAATTAATTTAGAACAATCTGCTACACTTTTAATAAAAAATACTAACAAATGAAGACTATGGCAGGCCATGGAAGATAAAAATATAACCAGAAGAAAGCCTGAAACTTACACAACAAGATGCATATGCGATCTTTTGTATTTCTTAGGAACTAACTCGGATAATACAGGTTTTATTGGTGGACGGCGATTTGCCGTCATTTCACATAATGGCAAAAGGGAGCGCGACAGCGAATCGCTGTCGTTATAAGCGAATGGGTTAAAGTAAAGTAGTTTGAACAAAGAGTGTTTTTTTAGTAAAATTAAATAATAAAGTGAGAGTTAAGCAAAGGATAATTCACATATAATCTTTTTATTAAATTGAACAATTTTTTTATTTGGAATTTTTCTCGAATCGTCATTTTTTTTTAACAAGTACTATATTTACAAAAATTTTATTTTTTTACGTTATAAACATTATATAGGGGAAGTTAGTAGAAATCTATATGCTTGACCGTTTATGTGGCACCTGCTGTTGAAGTCGCTCTACACAGTTGACTGATCGAGTTTAAAATAATATTTTCTGTTTGTAAATTAATGTTGTTAGTATTTAGTTATCTCTAAATAAATTATTTCAGAAGTCCCTGGACGTTTTCCCAGGTGTACTTTCTGCACAGTTCGCAAGAACCGATTTATCACATAAAAAAGTGCAACTTTGTTCAAAATAAATTTGCATGGAACACAAAACAAACTATTAAGACTGCTGTTGTTTTTCATTTTTACTATACATGATATTTAAAATAAAATTATTTTGTACTTGTTTAAACTGTTAATTTATTTAAAAGGCTTATGCTAGCTAACCAATTGAAAATAAATAAATATCATGTTATGATTACAATAGTTTATCATTAAAAATTATAATTATTAAAATAATGTGAAATTGTGTAAACTACAGATGAATAAGTCTAAAATGAAGTTAAAATAACCATTCTGCAATTTGATAAAAGTAAGTGAAGATAAAACACACAAAAATTACTGATTAGAAATGTTAGGTTTCTCCTATACAGTTGGCCGATCACGGTAGGGAAATAGGGTTGACTGATTCCGGGTTAGTTGGACAACTTTCATATTTCAATCCATATAAGTCCTCCGACATCCCAATAAAATTTTGTCACATACTTGTTTTCTCTGATCAATATCAAGTTTATCACCCAACATTCATAAAAGTCACAATATGCAGTCATCCGAATTCAAGATCTTAATTATGAGCAAATGTTCAGCCAAGCAATTACCTTTTAGTACTGAGGTAGATTAAGGCTTTAAATTCCAGCTCCTGTAGCACTGTCAAGGGTGATCCGTTTAAAAAAATATAAAAACCAGTTGATATCTGTAAATCTTTTTCGATCATTGAAAAAGTGCTATGCTTTACTATTATTGGTATGCTGTTAATTTTTCTGACATCCTTTGCCATAAAACAGGTTTATATTGAATTCTAGATATCTATGTGAACATGAAGGTTTGATTTTCTGTGAAAATGGATCTCTAGGTTTTGAGGATCATTTTTATGCTTCCTTCTTTGCCCAAGTTATACCTGTAAGTTATCTAGACCTATTCCTGTAATCTTTGGAAGGTTTTATTGATGGATTTATTAGACGGCGACCTGCGCGGAAAATCTTGCTCCTGTAGGAGAGTTAGGTGAAGGTTCCCCACCATCGCGCACCTCGTGCGCCGAAGCAACCCCATCCCCCAGTCATATCCTCTTTTCAGATCTCAGCAGCAAATACGAGGTGCGCGGTGGTGGGTTACCTTCACCTACCTTTCTTACATGAGCAAGATTTTCCGCGCAGGTCGCCGTCTAATAAATCCATCTATAGTTATTGGATTTGACAATTTTACTTGTTTAAGCTGAATGATTTGTTTATACAACTTGAAGATTTGGACGGACAGAAAGCCTGGGCATACTATGAAAAATTTACTATAGGAAGCAGTAACCAAGATTTTGCAATAACATCTCTTGGGCACTATCATGGAAATGCTGGTAAATTGCAAAACTATTATAAATTTAAGAAAATGTTTGCCAACATACTCAGTATTGTGGTTATTAGATATGAATACATTTGTAAGTTGTTCAATGAAATTCTTCACGCCTGAATGATGACACAGCCTCTTTCTCCTTGTTGCTTTAAAAAAAAAAAGTATTGTTAATGCCACAGGAAATATTTTGTTCAAGAATAAATACAATGATATAGTTTAGTTGTATTAAAAATTGATTCCAACTTATATCTGATGCGGAGTATGATAAGGAACTTCTTGTCTCAAAATTTAAAAATGAAGTTTTTGTTATTTCCTTAAAGAGGGTTGATTTCTGAACAATGTAACACACAAATCATAATTCTATCTTAAAAATTAAGGAAGTTACGGCCAAATGAAATTAGATACGGAAAAAGGTAGTTTTGAGAAAAACGCAATTAAAGTTTTGAATACCAATTAAACTTTTATTTATCATATTTCATGCCAACACCTGTATTATTTATGCAGTGCTTACCACAGAGTAAGCTGCAATCTTGCATAATTAATGAATTTTTAATCATTGCGATTTTTAATAATAGATATTATTAATATAATAATACAAAAGGTTGTTTGTTGGTTTTTATTACATTTTTAACCAGTCAAAGAAAAGGGCCATGTTGTCGTTAACGGTATGAAAATAATCAGATGTTCTAATATTAGTAAACACTAGAGTAAGTTGCCTAAAACACCGCTAGATTACAGGAGATGCTACTTTCTGAAACACTGCAAGCAATGTTAGTCATTACAAAAAGGGACTTTACAATAAAATTGATATATAGCTTGTAAATAAGGAGTTGGGCAACAATAACCAATAAAAAACCAAAAGTAAATATTTTTGACCCTTAGCCTACTACTTATTTTGCTTGCACTGAAAATTTTACTCTCCCGACCAGAGGTCCTTTTTCATTTTCTGCATCACATATATATATGTTTTACAAATAACATTGAATGTATTTAATTCTGTGCCTACTAAGAGAGTTATTACATTTTGTTACTACTAATGGAATTAATTTTTTGTTCTACAACTTCGTTTTGGTAATTTCTTGTAGTAAGAGTAGGCTGTATGAATCAGAAGGTTTACAATTAATAACTCCGAACGTACTTGATACTGTATGTTTTTTTGTCGTTCTTACATCCCTTATGCTAGTGGTTGGTGTTACCAAAAAACCTATGAAACAAATTTGTTATTGCCTAGTACTCTTAGAAGGTATAGTAACTGAAAACGCGTGCATTATTTTTTATATTAAGGGAGTATAGTGAATTTTGTTTTAAAAAACCTACCCCATTTCTACTCCTTGGCTCAATTTTCCTCATTAAAACCAAGATTTCTCATCTCTATATTTATTAGTCTAGAAGCAATTTGAGCAAAATTACAGCAGATATTGCGTCTATAAAAAGTTAAATAGATAGGTACTGTATATAAAAGATATACAGGGTGATCAATTCAAGATGGGGGACCTTCCATATTTTTCCCTTGCAATAAAAATACAATATTAAAATTTCCAAAAAACTCCACCATTTTTCCAATATGGCGGCCAACTTAATTTTTTCAAATGGAAACCCCTATTTTGTATGTTGAATTTTAATTGGGACAAACATTTAAGACAATTTATTCTTTTGTATTTTTTCCTAAACCCAAACGCTTATGAGATACAGCCTCTCAAACATTTTCTATTTTATGTGACTTTTTTGATTGGGCCACCATTGGGATCTCAGAACGTATTAATTTTACAGCAAACTTTAAATGTTGAACCTTTCCTTGTTTTATGAGAAATTAAAAAATATGTAGTTAAAATATTTCTTAAATTTGAAATTTCTTATGGAAACCCCTATTTTTTATGCCGGATTTGGATTGTACATGCAATTTTAAGACGTTTTTATTCTTGGTGTTGTTTTGATAGGTTAAACTTGACCATTTAACCGCTAAGAGCGCTGAAATTTTCAGAAACTCTTATTTCAACAATTATTAGAGGCATGTTTTACCATTTATTTGCAAACAATAAAATTTAACTCAAAGTGCAATATTTTGTACAATGGAATGTTAAAGAGCTGTTGCAATTTGAAAAATACTTTATTTTATACAAAAAACGTAGTTAAATTCTTACACAATACACAGTGGTTGCGTTAGCGATTTTTTAAAATTTAAGTACGTTTTTTGTATAAAATAAAGTATTTGTCAAATTGCAACAGCTTTTTAACATTCCATTGTACAAAATATTGATTTGAGTTAAATTTTATTGTTTGCAAATAAATGGTAAAACATGCCTCTAATAATTGTAGAAATAAGAGTTTCTGAAAATTTCAGCGCTCCTAGCGAAGTTTAACCTATCAAAACAACACCAAGAATAAAAACGTCTTAAAATTGCATATAAAATCCAAATTCGTCATAAAAAATAGGGGTTTCCATAAGAAATTTTAAAGTTGACAGCCATATTGGAAAATGGCGGCCATTTAAAATAATTTGAACTACATATTTTTTAATTTCACATAAAACAAGAGAAGGTTCCCCATTTAAAATTGGCTGTAAAATTAATAATTTCTGAGATCCCAAAGGTGGCCCAATTAAAAAAATCACATACAATAGAAAAATGTTTGAGGCTGTATTTCATAAACGGTTGGGTTTAGGAAACAATACAAAAGAATAAAAATGTCTTAAATTTTTGTCTCAATTGAAATTCAACATACAAAATAGGGGTTTCCACTTGAAAAAATTAAGTTGGTCGCCATATTGGAAAAATGATGGAGTTTTTGGAAATTTTAATATTGTATTTTTAATTTAAATTTTAAGTTGACTCCTACAGCTTAGAAAATTTTGTAAAAAATTAACATTACGAAATCGATTTGAAAGCAATTTTTTAGGTCAAGCACTTTGAAATAAACATTTTTTGTCTCTTGAATTTTTTCTAAAAACTTTTCCTTTTCGAGATATTAGCAACTTTATGTCGATTTATTTCAACACTTTTAGTGCCGCCATTTTGTTTTGGGTGGTCCAATGTTTATTTTCTTTATGTCATTTTCCTAGTCTTAAATATACCTTTAAAATGATTTATCACATGACCATACTTCCCATTTAAAAATTTTGAGTTGCCCCCAAAACCCCCCATTTTTAGGGGACACTCAAAATTTCCGATTGCTTCAAAAGATACTTTGGGCTAAGTTAGTATCGTTCCCCAAAGGATATTTGTTTGTTTTAACAAACACAAAATTTAAAGCGGGGGGGGACTTTTAAGACACCTGGTACTTACCACTTTAAGACACTATACTTACCAAGTATTTTAAATTCATTATTACATATGGTGACTAATACTAGAATTTAATTAAGGTTAATTAACTGAAAAAAAGTCGAAAGAAATCGTGTTACTATAATACCTAAATCAATAACATATGAAAAACAAATACAAAATGATATTAAAGCAAAATAACTTAAACTAATACCGAATAACTTAGCCTATAAGGCAATTCCGAACCTGATGTATTATATTTTAATTTAATAAAATGTGTATTTATTTTGAATGTATGTAAAATCATAAGGTGAAAGTTTACTTAGGCGCTAATCAACCTTATGGTATCTGGGAATGGGTTTAGAGGATAATCATTCTGTTTTTAACTTTTGAACAGTTCAAATTGTGTTTGCTCCCTCAATCAACACTTCAATAGTATTCTCATATTCGCTTCATATTTTTTTATACTGGAAATTCACTTTGTCTTTATCCAACGAACGGTTGGTTCAGTATGAGGATGTTCATCCACCTCATTCCGTCCTCTAGTTTTACCCAAACGGTGACAGCCTGCAAGGCGTGACCTTGATGAGACCCTGCCATCTATATTGTGGTCTTGACACATTCCAGATTGGTTTTGACTTAAACTCATACAAGTTCAGAGCTTTACATCGAGTCTGAATATATACAAGATTTCTGTATACAAGTGTCCGATCCTGAATACATAAAGTGTCATTGACATATTCCAAGAAAGCTTCTGTTTGGAATATTGTTGGTAGTTCCTTATTAGCAGGATGCATTCCTGCCTTCACAGATTCCTGCATCTGTACTCACAGATTTGTTTTTGAGCCATCCATGTACCACTCCAGCTCACACTTAGGGAGAGGCCTCATTCCTTCTAAATTTTTTGAATGCGGCATTTACTTCTCTGGTATAAAGTTGTTCAATACACTTCCAGAAAATATGAAAAACGTAGGTCCTAACCAAAGTTTCAAGAGTTCACTCAGATGCTATCTCCTAAAAAATATGTTCTACTCCGTGGAAGAATATCTTTCCAGAAGTATCTGGGTCCAGACCGCAGGTGTTAGGAAGAGCTTATTTGTTTAAAAATATATTAATAAACTGTAGTTTTTATCAATTTTGTATGTAAATTTATATGTGGTTTTGTGTATATGTATGTTTTATTGTTGGTAACTTTTATTTGTATAAAATATGTAATTAATCATGACATGTCACATGTTTCATTTGGAACAAATACCATAAAGTGATGAAATAAATAACTAAAATATTTTTGTATATAAAATGGAAAAAAACGTAAGCCTTTAACCCTTTCCACTCGAATTACTGGGGACCTAGAGTTGCTATCAGGTCAGATTAATTTTGAGCGAATATTTCACTGTAACATGTTTACTCAAAAAAAAAGTATTTCTGTCAGTTCTAAAAGGCTGATTTTTTTTGTAGTTTCTTCTATGACTAAAGTATAGATTTGTATAAAAAAAAAACATATATTTTTATTTTCAAGTATATTATGTTTTTAATTTTAATTTATTGAAAAAAATATAAATTTGTAACAAAAAACCGGAATTAACAAGAATTTTGGAAAGATTTTCAATGGGAAGACCTATTGGTGCTTGTTTTTTGTTGTCTATAATCATTATAAACAAAATTAAGTGGTTTACACATGTTTTAGACACAATAATAAATTATAAAAAAAATATAATTGAAAAACAAGTTTTTTGTAAAAAAATGAGTTTTTATTAAAACAATTAGTTTTGATACCAACTTGTACAAAATTGCCTCAACTATTTACTATATTGCTTAACAACAGTATTATGTAGATCAAAACTAGTAAGAAAAACTTTTTTCAAAACTGATTGGTAATATTTTAATCACTCAGGTTCGAAAAAAAGTTCCATCGCCACTAATGTCATTTTGTAACAAACTGCCGTCGTCTTCGTTCATTTTATTTCACAACAATCATTATTATTATAAAAAGAACAATATTCAAAAATAAACTGAAATAACACCTAATAACCTAGTACAACAAAACTAAACAACGCGTAAGCTCACTAAAACGCTACGTAGTAAGTAGGAACCAAACAACGGCGAGAGCAAACAGCTGTTTACAGACCGGCCAAAGACGGCAAACATTACATTTTCTAAGATTTATTTACCACAGAAACTAAACTCAAATGGTCCTAAAAAAATTCCACAGATAGCAGCACATCTCAAACTTCAACAATAGCGGTCATCAAAGTAACTACGTCTGTTCAAATGCAATCAAAGAACTTATCATAGCGAGTTCGGGGCTCGCCCGACATAGGAGTTCGTGCGGATTAGTAGGGTACGGGGCTGCCCCGACACTTGAGTGGAAAGGGTTAAAATTTGTGCAAGACAAAATATGTACAGAACTTTAATTTTCTATCTTCTAGTTAGATTCTGATAAGAGGTGGACTGGACAGTTATTATATATAATTCATTTAAAAAAATAAATAAATAAAAACTTGAATTTGTTAAAAGCTAATTCAAATAACTAATTAGATAGCTTTTGAGTGCAATCGTAATAATCAAGCATAACGTTTTCCCTTTTTGTAATATACCATACACCATTGCTAGTTATTTTATATGCCAAATGTATACACTATTTAATATGTTTGACAGGAGATTCTTTAAGAACCCAGACACATAAATTTTCAACTCAAGATAGAGATAATGATATGAATGAAGCTGTAAATTGTGCTAGAAGTGGAGCTTGGTGGTATTTCGATTGTGAAGACATTGAACAGTATTCTAGGTAAGCAATTAGGCATTACCAAAAGTGTATTTAATTTTTGACCATGGTTTAAAGGAATACTTTGCTATATGAACTCACCAAGATTTATGTGACATATAGTTTTAAAGAGGAACAAATGGAAGGTTAAATCAATAGAAGGAATTAACCTTGTAAGGAATGCAGTGAAGCCAACTGTAAAAACATTCTTTCACTGTGTAACTTATTAATTTTAAATTGGAATTGTACTTTTATTTAGTTCTTACTTTAGCATTGTTTCTATTGCAATTTAATTTTTGTATAGTTCAAAAATTAGACTTCTATACAAATAAGGTTCTATCCTGACATTAATATCTTCCTTGTAACAAAAAATATGGACTAAACCAAGTTGGTAGTTTGTTTACCTCTGAAAGCATTAAATTAATACAATACATAAGTTATATACAACTCGATCTTATGTCTGTATTACTATTTACAAAATTCAATATCTTATCTGCCATCTTTTAATTAATCCATTTGATTTTAAAGTTAAAACCAGGCTAGACGAGAATATATTTTTAAAATTATTCTCTCGACATGAACGATCAAATGTTTCAACAAAAATTTTTAGACGGGAAAAGAGCGATCAATAGTTTTACAAGTTCAAAAAGATTCAAATTTACCACTACGGATGCTGATTGAAATATTTTTAGTGCTAAGGCATTTTAGAGCTTTGTGCAGACATACATATAATAATTTAAAAAAACGATTATTACAGTTTAATAAAAGTATGACATATAATTATTATATATCAATTTGTTCAGAATAAGCTATAGAGTAATATTATAGAAAGTAAAAACACTTGGTATTATACATTCGAAGAATTTTCACCGACCATTCATGCTGTGTTAATTAAGTTTCTTTGTGAACAATACTGGCAACTTCCCAATTTAAAGTACAGTATATAATGATACAAATTACCATTAACAATTTAACAACAAAATCCTAGTTCAGAGGAAGTTGCCTAGGCCTTAAAAATTAGCAACAAATGTATAGTACAGTATTATATTCAATTCTAAATTATTTAAAGTTAATTTACAAATAGCCTTTATATCAGAAACATAATATTGAATCCAATTAATATTAAAAGAAAACCATTAAAAATACAGAACATAGGCCTAATAAAGGAAACTGTATGTAAGAAAGCCAAATATACTATAATTAGAATGTCATTCAAAAGTATACGCAGTAATGAATGAAATCATACCTATAAATGAAAAGACAAAACCTTCTCATACATATAGCCTAAAGCCCGTTCAAATGAACAATTAAGAAAATTATATGTAGATCTCATCGTTTCCAAATTCAATTATAATAAAAAAATTAAAACATAGAAAAGTATGTAATTAATTTAGGATAATTTATTTAGATACCTACCACGTTAATGTAAGTTAATTATAAGTAGAATAGGCAATCTTGAAAATAATCTTGAACCCAAAAGTCAGAGTAAAGGGTACACAGTAATTTAAATACATGGAGCAGATCAAAGTAAATAATTAAATGATACCATAACTAATATTTATTACCAAATTAAATTTTAAGATCAACTTTGGTTTAAATAAATGCAAAATAAACATCAAGCCTAAACGTACATGAAGCAAGGAGCTGATGTCAGCTGTCCAACCAACCAGAACAAGCCTAACCCAACTTCATCAACTATGCAACAGATCCCATGACCAGTGACATCAGACCGCCAATCAGGAACCAAGAGGAGCGTATCTAGCCATTCGTAGAAACGACTCCGAACTCTCAAGTTGTGTTTAGTGTGGAACAGTGTTTAGTTCGATTTTAGCCAAAATAATTAGCAAAGCATTTTATAAATGACACGCATCAATTAATTTCATTTTACCTTCATCCGAATTAAAAGCAGTCTAATGATACATTTTAAGTTAATTATTGCAATTTTTTTCGGATTAGCTCCTTATATAAGAAATGGATACCGTAGCAACAGGGTTTTCGTTAGTTTCTTTATTATTTGCTTTTCCAAGATCGTTTTTTTAATAGCTACATTTAAAATGTTCTCGGGATATACGACATCAAGTTCATCAAATTGTTAATTTCTTTGATTTTTCATTGTAGACCTCTTAACTTTCCACCATGTTATCAATTGTATACACTAAAAACCAAACACTATTTTTTCTTAATACATTATAAACAGGCTTAAAAACAAAGAATGAATATGTATTTATTTTTGTTTGATATTTTATCTTTTACAAAACAAAAATATTTGTTCTTCTTTTACAAAATTATTACAAAAATACTTAAATTATAGAGATAAACCTAAACTAGAAACAAATAAATGATACCCCGGGGTTATAAACCTAAAGACGATAAATACACACAGAACTTATAAACAGTAGGCTATAACAGTGTCATTGCTTTAGTAATTTTTCAGACAGTTTTGGGTTTTCATCATTAAATCACCAAAAATGTTTTAGTTCTAATGAATTTATAATTAATGGAAATTTATTGTTAATGTTAGAAAACTTCATGCTCTAAACATGTATGTTAAAATTAATTATTTGTTAAACCATGATTAAACAGGTTTTTAATAGGAAGAAAGCGTTATTATAAAAAATATTAATAAGTTTTGAATAACATACTTCAGCTTATCTTTATCATAAACCTTTCTTTTTTTCAGCAGTCTCAATGGGCTATACCTGAATGGTACAATTCCTCAAGTATTTCCTAGCCAAGGTATATTATGGACTTCTTGGCGTGGAATATCATACTCTCTGACATCAACAAAACTAATGGTTCGTCCTTCAGCAGATATATACAAACCCCAAAAATAAAGAAAACACATTAAAAACCGAGTAAACAAAAGTATGTTTCTGATGGTGATAGAAAATTTTAGTAATAATTCAATCATAAAATAATTTACTCGGGCGAGTAATTGCTCTGGACTTCCTTGTTTGTCTTAATGTACAGTTGTGGGGAAGTCTTATGATTAATTAAAATAATGACTTGCATTTTAATTGATGTAAACAGGAAAATCCAAGCATCAGTCTCTTGAGAATGACTGAATAGACAAAATGCAGCAGTGCAAACATTAAACTAATTATATGTTAAAACCAAAATATATCTTAGATTAAAACATTCAAAAGTTGTTTTAATAAAGTAAAACACATACACACCCTGTTGTCCGATGAATAGTTTATAAGATATTTTTCCATATTCAATTCAAATCTGAAGAATGTGTACAACAGCTCAAATGGAAAATCAACAGATGTTTTAATTTAATTGCCTAAAAGCAATAAAATAGTCTAATAAAACGTTAACTTTATACAATGTTTCATCCAAATTGCCAAACTAACATATGCCATGACATAATCCAATAAAAAGATAGGTTAAATAAATATAACAATAATTTTATTTTAATTAGTGTAAGGTTATCAGAAAAAAATAAATACATTTAATAAGTGGTATTTGAGGTTTTGATTTTATTGTAACAAAAGTAACATATATTTGAATAAATACAATTATTTTAAAATAATTATGCAATTCATTAAAATCTATTATAGGCTACATTTTTTCAAAATTTAATGTAATCCTTGTTCCTTTTGACATTGGTGATTGTCAACCATAACATAACCCCTTACAAATGTGGTTACAATTAGGGATGATTATCGATAATTAAAACATCGATGTTCACCATCGATGTGACAATAATATCGACCTGAAAACATCGATGTATATTTAAAAAAAGTCATCGTTTCAGAAAACCTATTAAGTATTAAACTTATTTTAGTTAAAAGAAGGTTGATATCCATTGCTCCTTAGTTTTGAGTTATAAGACATACGCCTTACTGAATAACATTACCTATGGACCCTATACTTTGTAAATTTCTGAAAAAGAGAATTAGTTGCTGGTTAAAATTTATGTCATCAAATAAATATCTATTATTTATTTATAAAATTGCGGTTAAAAATAAAATGTATTTAATCTTAGTTTGTTAAAACTTACTTAGGCTTAAGGCAATAACTCCTGAGGTGAAAGAAACAACAATAATCAAAGTAACAGAGTTAACTAATTGATACAAAACGTAAATATTGCATTTATATATGATGTTGACTTCTTATTGAAAGCAATATTCTGTCAATAGTCTCTTAACTAATATCAAACACAATATTATGTCAATTCATGATTAATTTATCAAAATAAATGCACAAAAAATAATGTAAATATTTAAAAACTCGATGTAGAAAAAATTATCGGTTGATTTCCATCCATGTAAAAAACATGTAAGAAAACATCGACCATCAATGCTCAACCCTAGTTACAATTATTTTGGTCAAACTTCAAGGCCAGTGCTTATATCCAAGAAAGTCGGCAAAATGTGATAATAAAAGACATTAACTATTGAAAGATATGTTAACATTCTATAATCAGGTTGGAATATACTGCAAATTGGAAAGCTGCTAGTTTTGTTCAAAAGGAATAAATTGGAAAAAAAGAAACTTAATGGAAGCAGCATGAATGGCGGTTAATATTGTTTTCATAACCCAGTGTCTCATTTCGCCTTAGTAGAGGAGATAAATGGAGTTTGGCTCGGAACAGGAAAAATGCATTAACTATTGGCAAAAGTGATTATTTTACATAAATTGTATACTTTTTAGTAGAAATTTTGCAGAGTACAATTTAGTTAACAAATTTCTTCTTAATGCTGTGAATAGAGATTAAGACAAATTAGGAAAAGCTATTTTGAATATTAAATAATTAAATTTTCTTAACTGACAGTGATGAGGCAGGAAATCAGATTGTTCATGATATTTGGACTAGTTGATATTTTATATAGCCTAAAGCAAAAAGTAAATACTAACTTTGAGGTACACTTTTTAAAATGTAGTATGTAAACAATAACAATGGAAAAAGTGTAATGTTTATAAACATTTTTTCTTTCTACAAATAAAAACACAGAACACTGAAGATAACGACTTTGTCACTAAAACGTATTTGACAATTAAATTTATTTTTGTGAGAATTAATTGTGTTCTGTGTTTTTATTTTTAGAAATAATATTTCTCAAGGTCAAGTTCGATTATTTTTGTAACCTTTGATTATACTTAAATTATATGTTTTGTTGAAATTAGGCAAATTATTGGACTGTGAACTATTATGGCAAATGATAAACAAGAAAATAGATGAATTAATTGAGAAGACAAAATATTCATGTGACCCTGAAACTTTTAAATAAAAAAAAATACATTGTACTATACGAAAAAAAACTTGAAAATTATAAAAATTGAGAACGAGAATGTAGAAATAAAAAAGGAAAGAGAAATTAACTTATAGGCTTGCATTTTTAAACTTATCTTAAGTAAATTAAAGTAAAGTAAATTAAAAATAAACGGTACCAGGAACTGGCACATACTTTCTCACAAACATATTTAAATTATTAAACAGATTCACTGTGACTTGTAGGGTGGGGTAGGAGAGGTGATTTTTTATTAAAGTTGGAGATTAACTAATAAATATTATTATTATTATCTAGAGAGAAAACTATTCGATCGATTTCGAACAAATTTGCACCAAAGACGTCAATTAGGTCTTTATAGATGCACGTAAAAAGGTTTTGAAAAACAACTCCCTTTATGGCCAAAAATCCCCCCCAAAATCAGTTATTATTAGCTAAACGAGAATTTTTAGAAAGATGCGGTTTTTTGCATATGGTAGGGCCACATTAAAGGCTACAAATAAGCCAAATTTTATCAAAATCGTTAGAGCCGTTTTTTAATAAAAAAATAATAACTGATTTTTTGGGGGTTTTTTGGCCAAAAAGGGGGTTGTTTTTCAAATTTTGCAAAATCCTTTTTCATGCATCTATACAGGCCTACTTGACATGTCTGGTGCAAATTTGGTTGAAATCGATCGAATATTTTTCTCTCTAGCTTTGTATACATACAGACATTTTGTAAAAACCACTTTTTGGACTCAGGGGGTCCCAAAACGGATATTTCCACAAAAATCTCAACATCGATTTTTTTTGCGATCACTATACTTTCTCTATACTATAGTATAGTGAGAAAGTAACTACAGTATAGTCTCGATTATTCGACCTAATTGGGACCAACGAAAGGTCGGATAACTGAAAAGTCGGATAATACGGAAGTCGGTGTTATTTAAAGGGAAACAGAAAAAAAAACACATAAAATACAATACAGCATTTAAAAATGTGTTTTTATTATTAAAATATTGTAAAAATACTTTGTTAAAATATTGAACAGAGAAATAAATACGTAAAAATTAACCATTTCTTTAAAAAATCTATAATTGTTTTTTGCCGTACCGATGCGGCCCTTTTTCTTGCGGCAATGTCACGCCAACGCCTCATTGACATGACATCAGTTGCAGTTGCTTCCGGTTGCCGTTCAACGTAAGTTAAGACTAATTGAAACATTTTCACTGCTTCTGAATGACTTAACACTTTTTCTAAATCAACTTCACTTTCACTCTCCGGATTGCACTCAACTCCTGCACAATTATCTACTGTTGAAATTATGTCACCATCACTCAGTTCATATTGTTCGTCCTCGATCATCCATTCTTCAATATCGTTTTCATCAGCTTCTTCACAACCGGGAATCTTTTGTAGCAACTGGATCAGATTACATGAATTGTCATTTGATTGCGATATTTCTACATTATCAACTGAATTTAAAACTTTCCAAGATCTGGCTATTGTACGAGTTTGGATCTCGTTCCAACATTCAGCAACCCAGAATATGACATCTTTTAAGTTAATTTTCTTTAAAATATCTACACAATTATAGCCTTTGTCCATGTCATAGATAATTTTTGAAAGAAGTTTGTGGCTGTATTTTTTTTAAGTGTTGCAAAAACTCCTTGATCCATGGGCTGGCACAATGGAGTGGAATTTGGCGGCAGGAACATTACTTTTATATCTCCACTTAATAACTCATCAACATTTGGATGACATGCTGCATTATCTAAGAGAAGAATAGCTTTTGCGGGCAAGTTAATCAATTTCAGGAATATTTTGACCGATGGGACAAACTCTTCAAAAAACTATTCACGAAAGATATCCGAATCCATCCAGGCATTTCGTTGGTTTTTATAAGTCACTGGAAATGCAGCTGTCGGTAAATTTTTAAATGGATGGTTTTTTTTTTTATATTTTCCTATACAAAGTAATTTTAATTTATGGTTTCCTGTAGCATTACTACAGGCAAGTATAGTAACTCGCTGTTTCATCATCTTGAAGCCAGGTGCTGATTTTTCTTCTCGCGATGCTAAAGATTTCTTAGGAAGCATCTTAAAATTTAAACCACTCTCGTCGCAGTTATATAACTGCTCTCCTGTCAGTCCTTCATCGTCAATTAATTTATGGAATCTTTTCCTAAAATTTTCGATGTCTTGAGAGTCTGCCGATAATTTTTTGCCGCAGACAGTTAATTGTCTCACTCCATATCTTTTTTTCCAGCGATATAACCAACCGACGCTATCTGTAACACCTTCTTCGCCATCTTTGAATTCTTTTTGGAAAATAAGGGCTTTTTGCTGCAGAATAGGACCTGAAATAGACACTCCTTTATTTCTCTGCTGAGAAAACCATAAAAATAATGCCTCGCTTGTTTTTTCATACTCACACCCTTTCATCCTTTTTCTATTTTTAAGAACATCTTCTGAATGACGATCACAACTCCATTTTTCTAGCTCTTGTCTCTTTCTTTTCCAATCGCCAACAGTAACTCTTCCTACGCCAAGCTCATCAGCAACTTTCTGCATAGTTTCACCTCTATCCAGTCTTTTTAAAGAGTCTAGCTTTGTCTCAATTGAAAGAACGTCCTTCTTTCTCTTTTCTTTCGACATTATACTGTAGTAAAGAGAAACACTTTATTTCACCACAAGAATATATGAAAAGAAACTTACACCCACTTAAAACCTGTATCGACACTGCGGTAGCTAAAACAGAACTGACTTGGTGAAACGTTATGCTTACGTTGAACAGTGGGAGTGGTTAGTGCACTGGTGCCCCGCCTCCGTTACCTTGGTTACGGCACTAGAGCTAATACGAAACCGATATTACCTGTCAATGATATAATTTTTGTTGACTACAGTATACACTCTTACAGTCGTGTACCGAATTGTACAATAAACTGTACTAGGTTACAGTATTTCAAGCAAACTATGTAACGTACTTTTGAAAGAAGAATATTAATGATCAATATTATTGTATATTGAAAAAAGAATAGTTTTAATCATGTCTTATATACTTCATAAATATATACTTTTGTCACGTCGGATAAAACGGAATGTCGGAAAACCGAAGGTCGAATAATCGAGACTATACTGTAGTAAAAAAAGACCTCATTAAAAATAAATTTGGATTATTAGGAAATGTCACAGTTGCAAAATTGTTTCGAAATTTATTAACCATCAAGTCGCTGGCTTGGTTTGCTCAGGGGCGAATTTTGAAACTTTAGTTTAAGATATAGAAAAAAAGAAAATCTAAGTTTACAACAAAAGATGAGATACTGTAATTGTATTTGGAGGAAGTAATGTAAACTTGGGACAACATTTTAAATTGGTTATAAGTAAAGCTTTAAATCAGATAGCACCGCTAATGCATATGCCAAATCTGATAATAAATAAAATCCCTGCCTATAGAATACTGAAAAATGATTGTATACAGAAAATCATAAAAAATGGGCATATGAGCAATCAGGACAAGATATTTATATTGACAGATTATTGGAGTTTATTGATAGGAAAAGACAAACGAGCTCCATATTTTGCAGAAATGGTTAAATACTGATAAGAAAAAAATTGTAACGGTAGATATCCAGATATGGTATCAACATGGTTTTAATCTAAAACAAAACAAAAACTGAAAAAGTGCCCTTATAATATAGATGAAAAAAATTTACATTTCATAATTTTTTGATAATAATGACTATATTTTATTTCATTTTAAACAAACTGCACTAACATCGTCCGGGTAGATCTCCAGAAATAGATATCAATTGGGTTTCTTAAAACAAAAAAACTAGAAATAATAATAATTCGGTACACCCTTACACGTTTGATGACCCTATTAATACCTATTTCTGGAGATCTACACGGCCGATTTTAGTACGGTTTGTTTTAAATGAATTAAACTGTAGTCATCATTATCAAAAAATTATGAAATGTACATTTTTTCCATTGGTGTACTTATAAGGGCACTTTTTGAGTTTTGGTTAAAACCCTATTGATATCTATTTCAGGAGATTTACTCTTCCGATTTTATTGCAGTTTGTTTTAAATGAAATAAACTATAGTCATCATTATCAAAGGTTATAAAATGTAAATTTTTTTCATCTGTATACTTATAAGGGCACTTTTTCAGTTTTTGTTTTGTTTTAGGTTAAAACCATGTTGATATTTATTTCAGGAGATCTACCCTTCTGATTTTATTGCAGTTTGTTTTAAATGAAATAAACTATAGTCATCATTATCAAAAGATTATGAAATGTAAATCATTTTCATTGTTGCACTTGTAGGGGCACTTTTGAGATTTTGTGTTTTTAGGTTAAAACCCTATTGATATCTATTTCTGGAGATCTACCCGGCCGATTTTAGTGCGGTTTGTTTTAAATGAAATAAACTATTGTCATCATTATAAAAAAATTATGAAATGTACCTTTTTCCATTGGTGTACTTATAAGGGCACTTTTTGAGGTTATTTTTTGGTTTAAATTTCTAAAACAGCCAAATAATATAAATTTTCCTGAAATGAAAGACAGTTTTTTAATTTTATTTTATGTATATATTGCTGTAAATTTAATCTTTGATGACTGTGTCTAAACAGTAACTTTTTATGTTTGTTTGTTATTAATTTGTGGTGTTGTAGTTGACAATCGGTGTCAAGAGGAACACGGATTACGCTAAGTATAAAAAACAAGGATAGTACAGCATATAAAACATTTTAATAAACTCACTCCGTTATCAATGATGAAATTAAAAATAAAAACAATTTAATTAAAATTACACTTTCTCGCACTAATATTATGATAAAAGCATTTAAAATTATTACAAAACTAAATAATTAACATCACCTAAAACATTGGAACACAATCACATCAAACATTAGAACACAATATCACAATCTAAATTTTTACCTTAAACTTAAAAATATATAAGTACAACACAATATTTGCCAGTAACAGTCAGATGTTTGTGTGGTTCAGTCAACATTACACAATAATCTGCAAAATAGTTGAAAACAATAAATTAGTTCAATTGTTGGCTAAATAAAGGACCACCAAGGTAATATTTCATAAAATTGTAAAATACAGTTCATTTTAAGAGTGAAATATTCGTATTGCACACTACCTGGAGGTCTAAGGCCTGTATTACACTATAAAAGTTCTTTGCCAAAGATCTCTGATAAAAGATTGCATATTAAACTATCAAATATTTCATCAAAGAAATGCGATCAAAGATCTTTGACAAAGAACTTTGATAGTGTAATACAGGCTTTAAAATTAAAAAATTCTTAGATACAATCTGTTGACTTTGTAATTTGACTTCCATTGCTGTTTCAAATTAAAATCGTGACTTTATGGTTATGGTAAAGGAGCATAAATTTACTCCTTGGAATTTGTTCTGGAGGGAAGGTAAAACTACGATAAATTTCTTCTTTACATCATATTACGTGATGTGGTATTGGTAGTTTTCTTTAAAATTATCCAATAGCTTTTTACACCATTAATCCAAGATGGCAATTGTAAATGTCAGCAATATTTAAAATTGAATATATAGCCTTTTGAAAGCGCTCATGTGAAAAAACATTTATCTTATCTTTTTGCTAAGCATAATAGATCAACATTTTTAGTAGTATTTTTTAGGTATCTCAAACGGTTAGGGAGATACTTTCCATGTTTTCTTAGTGGCAAATATTACAATTACCACATATTTTTCTCTAAGTGCCACTTGTCTTATTCTCTAGATACAATTCATAGTCAAATATTGGAAGAGAACCAGTCAAAAACAATTTGCCTCATGTTCCTCAAATGAATCATAATTGATTATAAATAGGGAAATACACTCATGGTCACTCTTGTTCAGTAAGCCCTATTTCCATAGATCAATAGGTCGAAAAATAATATAGGTGATCATTTTATCTCATATATAGTGACATAAAAATTAAAAAAGCAACCGACTGCTCTGAATCTTAAAATGAATATTTAAATACGGTAAAATTAAAGAAAAACCCCAGACACATCAACTAGAAAAGAGCTGATAATCTTCAAATGGCTGAACAGATTTCCTTGAATCATAGCTGAGAACACCCTCGATTAAGTCACCTTTCAAACAAAAATAACTGTTTAAAACAAGAAATCTCAGATTCTAGGATCCGCCAATTTAGATTGCTACATCATAAAGGGGAATTTCTTAACACATAATTTTTCTACTCTCAAAGAAGGCTTTAAAATTACCCAACACTCAATGAGGGAGGGTTATGACTTAATTTTTTTACTTGCAACTCCATCCCATTCCTGAAAAGAATACAATTTAATTCAAATTATAGCCAAAACATAAGAAAGAATCCCGTAAAATTTCCTTTATGTTCGGAGGTTTTAACCTTTTAAAGATTTAAAATTACAACTTCTTTGATGCGTAATTTTTGCAGCAAAAAAAAAAAAAAAAAAAAAAAAAAATGCAGGTGTGTATATTTTTCCTTTTGGTTGTTAACTAAGGGCATGGTCTGCTTTTCTTAAAAATTAAAAAAATTTCTTCGAAAGTGTTTGTTTGATTCAAATTTGATTAATACAAGTTTTTCAACGCCAATATTAAAAAAGAAAAGTTTATTATTAAAACACTATTTTATTCACAGCACATATTTTTTTAATGTGTAAAATGATAATAATTATAAACTTAGACCAAGATAAAATAGTTACCCAGAGACAAAACAATGTGCTCAACTGAAACCGCACAAGAACATAATCTATATATACCAGGTAATACAATACCACTCACTGACTCATCACGATTTTTTAAAAACTATTCAATGGATTGGAATGAAATTTGGTATGTAGCTTCCTCTAGGACCCCTAAGTGCTCGCTAAGAAAGGTTTTAAAAAATTTGAAATTTTAGGGGGT
>JAGFPH010000121.1:26714-52664 GCA_018207615.1 Philaenus spumarius | reverse complement strand
GGGGGGGATCAAAGTTACTAAAAAAAAAAAAAAAAAAAACTGAATGGATTGGAATGAAATTTGATATGTAGCTTCCTCTAGGGCCCTAGGTGCTCGCTAAGAAAGATTTTTAAAATATCTGAAATTTTGGAGGTGGTTTGGGGGATCACAGTTACTAAAAAAAAAAACACCGAATGGATTGGAATGAAATTTGGTATGTAGCTTCCTCTAGGGCCCTAGGTGCTCGCTAAGAAAGATTTTAAAAATATCTGAAATTTTGGAGGTGGTTTGGGGGGTTAAAGTTACTAAAAAAGCCCCATAAGAAATATATAATGTAATATATTTTTTTTTGTTAATGTACATTTAACTTTGATTTGTCTACCCGTGCAAAGCCGGATCGGACAGCTAGTATATAATAAATGAGTTGCAATGAAATGTTGCAGATAGCCTAATTATTTATGCCGATGATACTACAGCTTTAATTAAAGAGGGTAATGTTATAAAACTATCTGAGCACATTCCTAGAGCACTATCTGCTCTGGATGCATGGTTTACAAACTGTAAATGGCTTAAAACTAAATAACAAAACAGAACTAATGACCTTTTACAGCAATCATTCAAAGTTAGAGAAAATGAGTAGGTATTACATTTTATAAAAACCAAACGTTTAAATTGAACCAATCAGTAAATTTTCTAGGTGTAGTTATTGATAAACATTTTCATTGGAACGTGCACATAGAAAAACAAATTTAATTCAGTTTCATTTAGCGTGAAAGAACTTAGTAAAATTTCTGACTTTAATTTAATAGATGCTGATTATTATAGCTATTTTCTCCTGTGATAAAAAATGGTCAATCTTCTAGGGAATTTCATTGTAGCCCACTGAGTTTTTAAGATTCAAAAAATAGTTGCACATGCAAAGTCTAGAAATTCTGTGTAAATTACTAATTGAAAACCTTATATATGTTTATTTACCTTGTTGTCTGTCTACAGTCCTTTTTGAGACCTTAATGATGGGACTACCGGGTTTGGAGCTTCATGCCACAATTTTCGAGATGAATATAAACAAACTTTAAGTCCACCAAGTCGAGTTTTCCACCAATTCACAATTAAATTTTTAAAATAAATATACAACACAAAACATTTAAACAAATTATAACAATATGTTATTCATGAAACTCCGAAACCGGTAATCCCATAATTAAGGACTGTAAATGGCCATCAAGGTATGTAAACATATAGGCCTATATATACTCTATACAACAGTTCTGGAGGCATTATAGTGTAATGAAAAACTTTAGTTCATAACAGTGCAATGCTTATAAATTTATCATGTACTTTGTTTTATTTATAAGAATAAAAATAATCCTCGGTGCACTTCACATGATAAAAAGGCAAAAGAAGCAGTTTCATTATCCAGTACATCATAGACAGACATGGTTTGGTTGATCGGAGTTCAGATTATATTGGTATACATTTTTTTTAAACTGCTTAAAAAAATTATACTTTAACTATTATATTATTTACTGCATTTAAACTAAACACAGTAAATACATTGTTTTATACAAATTCTATAAATTACTAGTGGAAACCCCTGTGTGCTCCGTACGCCAACCCCATTGGAACCTTCTATGCACATAATCATGTTATGTTTTTTTTTTTATAATAAAGGTGTAGGATTAATAATAACTCCAAAGCTAAGATGGTAAATAATATTAAATGTTCAAATCAAATTTGAGTACTTAAAAATATTTGTGAAAATATAGCTGAACCTTTAGCATATATCTTTAATTTATGTGTTGAATTATCAGTATGGCCTGATGTACTTAAAAAGGCTGAAATTGTTCCAATTTTTAAAGCAAATGATAAAAGTATGGCAAAAAATTATAGGCCTATATCTCTTATTTCGAATATTGCAAAGATTTTTGAGAAATTAATTTATAAAAGAATTTTTTAATTTAAAAAAAAACACAAAATACTGTCTAAAAAACAATTTGGTTTTATAAAGGGATTAGGAACAAAAGATGCCTTGAATTATATTACCAATGTGATATATCAATGTTTAGATAAAAGTAAACCTGTTATTGTAACATTTCTAGATTTAGCGAAGGAATTTGATACAGTGGATCATGGGATTTTGTTGGATAAACTTTACTGTTATGGGATAAGAGGTAGTGCACTGAATTTGTTATCGAGTTATTTATCGAACAGAAAACATAGAGTTAAGTTAAGCAATAACGTATTAAGTGATTATAAAGAAATTAAAACTGGTGTACCGCAAGGGTCAATTTTAGGACCACTACTTTTTGTTATATATGTGAATGACCTTCTTGATGAAGTTAATAGTGGTGATATTGTATCTTATGCTGATGATACTGCTGTTATAACTGAAGGAAAAACATGGCTTGAAACTAAAAATAATATGACTGAAATATTGGAAAAAATAGATCTATGGTTAGAGGCCAATAAACTGACTTTGAACATTGATAAAACGGTTTATATCACTTTTGGTAACTACTGCGACAGTGTTCCTGTGGATATGGAAATAACAATTAGAAATAAAATGTTAAATAGAGTTGAAAGTTGTAGATACTTGGGAGTAATAATTGACTATAATATGAAATGGAATAAGCATATTGAATGTATAATAAATAAAACCAAATATCTTACTTATGTTTTTTATAAATTATCTAAGTTTGTGGAGGTCAATACTCTTATGGTGATTTACTATGCTCTTTTTCAGAGTGTTATAAGTTATGGGATAGTTGCTTGGGGTGGAGCATACTCTAATAATTTAAATATCTTACAACAACTACAGAATAAAATTTTAAAAATAATAAAGAGGAATGTTTTTGAAATAAACAATTGTCCTTTAAACTTGGAACAATTGTTTTGTTTGGAATCAATGGTATATCACTATAATGAACTTAAATGTAAATATGAAATTTCAGCAAGTAGAACTAGAAATAAGAGTATTGTCTTACCAAAAATTTGTAAAACAATTGGCAATAAGAATAGTTATATTGTTGCTGTTAAATTGTTCAATAGATTACCTAATGAATGTAAAACATTAGCAACGTATAGAAGCAATAAACTTGTTAAGAATAAGTTAAAAAAATGGATACGAGAAAATATATAATTTTAGTATTAAATTTAATTATTATTATATTTATTAATGGTTTGATTATTGTTATTGTTTGGTTTTTATTGGAATCTGATTGAAGATTTCTATTTTTGTTAGCAAACATATTTATATTGTTGTCTCCTACATTTTGCATGCTTGATATATTTTATATTCTTAGTTTATAGTTTAATTAGCATGTAATATGCCAGTTTCCTACGCACAGGTATTTTCATACCTCTGTAGGAATTACTACTGTATAATAAAAATACGTATGTAATATTCTTACTGGTTCAAATAAATAAATAAAACATTATTTCGTATATTTTATAACAGCAGTTATAATAAAGGTTAAAAGAACCAGCAAGGCTCAGTTCTACACTTTAAGAATCTAACCTAAAAGTTAGAAAAACAAATATAATAGCTTCAAAGTTTCAAATCAGCTGTTAATGGAAATATTGGAGCAAACCATTGTTTTATCTGTTATTTTATTCAATTGGTTGCTATGGTAATACATGTGTTGGTTCATCAATCTAGGCCAACATAAGATTTTTTCCGATTAAATTTACAAATAGCGAAATAAAAAATATTTTTATCAAAATGAATTATAGTCCATGTTATTCAGGGATAGTGTAGCTTTTTATTTGTAAAACTATTTTTTCAATCGGTTCAGTAATTCTAGATTACTCCCTAAATACAAACTGTAACATTTTGTATATATCTAAGTAATTTCAAAGTTAAAGAGTCCTGGTTAACAAATAAAAATACAATGAAATGTAAGATTCAGATAGACCTACCTACCTACCAACCTACTTATATAGCCTAGCCTAGAGCAGTCAAAATTAATACCTTAATAAAGTAACTTCGGGATTTTGAATGAGTAAATTAAACCACAGTAAATACACAAAAGATAACAATCTTAAGCTAAATTAAATTTAACTTACCGTATAACATAAATAAATCAAATTTTAATCATAAAAATTAGCCTATAAAAACAAAGGCAAGTAAGAACAAAATCATTGTATTTAACCGATATAGATTAAGTTAGTTTTAGTGTAAATGAAATTATAAATTAAGTAGAAGCATTGTGTATAATTTGAATTATAAATGATTACTTGTAAAATTCTAAAAGAAAGTTTGTGTGTTTCGATAACCTTAAAATAATACAATTGCGTAAGTAATACAAACTCGATTCACGGCAGAGATGATTCCATTGTCTAAACTGTGATCATTGAAAAGGCGCAGGATTAAAAAAAAAAAAACAGATGTGATAAATACAATACGATACTGTTATGTGAAAATATAAAATGGATATTTTGGACTTTATTAACAATTCAAAGTGAAATAAACATTTAATACAATTAAAAAAGTGATACCAAGGACATAAAATATAACGGTAGTTGTAAAGTTCGTTATATTTAATAAAACGTGACTACATACACGCTAAGCAAATGAACACTGCTAACAGAAGTTATGGAGTTAAACTATAAATGGCCGTATCGATTCTTGAAGCGGTAATTGTTTAAATTTATAGGCTTCCTTTTACAGTCCTTTCTGAATACCCATATAACACAGTTGCATTTTGATGAGCAGTAAATTAAACCAAATTTATAAGAAGAATTGAATTGACTTAAAGACTTTAAACACTGAATAGAAGAAAACTAAAATTAAATATCAGAGCTATAATAAGTAAACCTGTTTGTATCAGCACATAATAGAATCTGCAGCCTAGGTAATATTCTACCAAATTTTACCAACCCATACAACAAAGTACCAGAAATTTGATCTTCTAAATTAATAGACTTGAGAACATTTAATTTAACTTCGATTTGGCCATATATATATATAATAGTGAACATTTTTAATAATAATAAATTTAGTTTGTAATATTTCTTTGTAGTAGTTTTAAGTGTAATATTAAGTGATTGCATATTTAACTAGCCAGGTACTCTTTAACCCGAGAGAGAGAGAGAATACCAATTAAAATTTGTATAGTCATTAGTATATTAAGCCTATACACCAAAGAAAATAATATTGTTTCAGTGCTCTAACAAACTTAAAAAATAATTGTGTAAAGAGAAAGTAATTTCAACTTAATAAAGTACGAATTTGTTAACCATAAAGAGTGAGTCATTGTAGAAGTTTGGAACAAATAGAATAGTAAAATTCATTAATATCATATTATAAGTTTTGGTTTCCACAACTAGTGGGGCATTTTTTTTAAAGGAAAAGTACAGTATTAAAATATATACTTGTATTATAAATTTGACGGCCCAACGTGTGGCTTTTTCAAATAAACAAAACTTGTATTATAAAACAAACAAATTTTACTTATTCATAATATTAGTATAGATTAATTTACACATACCTTATTTAACCATCTACATTGGTTTTAGATATATGTCTTTCTTTTTCTTTCTTGCATCTGAGAACTGTAAGTTCCATTGCTTCCAAAAACTGTTCAAGAGAAATGGATTTTGAGCTGATAAGGTATGAATAACTTAAAAATGGAATTTTACGCAGCATCCGCCCACTCATGCCTATACTTTCCCTGAAATAAAACACAATCTTATTTATCATCTTTATTAGCTCAGAAGAACTTATCAAATCACTTCAGGTTTTAATTAATTCTTTCTTTTAAGATAAATTTCCATCCAGATTAATGGCTGCTAAGGTCCTACAAGTGTTTAAAATTAGTGAAAAGAGGATATTAATATTTACAGACTCATTTCCTTACTTCCAGTAAAGAAATTGGAAAACTTTTCTTAACACATCTACTTACTTAACTTGTTTTCAACAAATCCAATACTCTATATAGTGGTCACTATGGCTTTTGAAAAGTTATAAGTATTTTTACCAAGACTACTCTAAAGCATTTCACTGTTTTGATTTCAGTTTATTACTTAATAAATGTGAAGGGCTAGGTATCGGGGAAATACCACTATTATGGGTAGACTCATTTATTAATAATAGAACACAAAGTGAAAATGTTGCAGGAAGGCTGTCTAAACAGACTCAACTGATTTATGGTGTCCCACAGGGATGCGTTTTGGACTGGTGTTATTATTTTCTAATTTACATCATTGATTTGTCGTCATCAATATGTGGATGGTTTAATTCAGTTTAATGACAATACAACTTTGAGTATCAAAGCAAATTCAGTTGAAAATTTAGAGCATAAACCTCTTTTACAAATCAATGCTTTGACAGTAAATCTGGCCAAGTTAAAGTACATATATTTTAATATCAAACAAAATTGAACTCTGACATCAAGTGTTATACAAGGTTATAGTTTATTTGAAAAAATCAGCCAAGTTGGGACTTATTATTGATAATGGTAATAGGTAAACCTGGAATGAAAAAATAAATAGTACTATAGAGCTAAAATTAGTTTGGGTATTTTGTATTAAGAAATTTAAAATTGTATTAAATTTCATTTATTCTTTCAACACCTATGGGGGAATATATCCACATTTGAACTATGAAATTCTTCTGTGGGGAAACTCATCAGTTCAAAATATGCAAGACTATAATATTATTTATCAATTATTTTAAATGTTTGCTCCGGTTAGCTGATAAATATGTTGATTTAAATATTATGATCTGAAGTAAATACTCGATTACAGTAACGATTAACAAGATTTATTAACTAAACTAAAAACAGTGAATTCTTGGTAGGCTATTTACAATTAATTTATACATTTATGTATGGATATTATATTTAGGCCTTTAATGTTATTTACAAATTTTTGTTTGATAATTTGGTGGTTGTTTTTATTTAAACATCTTTATTCCAATGAATAATCAATATGAAAAATCATCTGTAGCATCAATATTAGTGCAAGATAAACATGTACAAAAGCATAACACTCACTCAAATTGCATTCACAAATTAGACACAGTTAAAAGTACTGTACAAACATGACAAAAAAATATGCATATCGATGATGAGAATAGAATTTTTTATTTGTGTATTTATTTTTTCAGTTATGAATCTAGCTTCTTCAAAACCAAATTTCCTTCAACAGGTTTTAAATCAGAATCTTTTTAGTCCATTTTTTTGTACTACGGTTGCTTCTGCTTTCCCTTTAAATTTTCTTCTACCTCTTAATAGCGAATTTCCATAGGAAAAATGAGCTATTGCAGTGGCCCTTATGGTGAGACCCAAGGTCGGGAGTAGCAAATGAGCACCGATCATGGTCCCCAGAACACGTTTTGGGGTGTCATTAAAATTCATATATATAAGTGTTCGCACTCTAGCGGCCGCATTTTAAGTCCGATTTGGTACACATGTTGGTTGTCTACGTCGCTCGGACGAGTTCGTTAGCCAAAAAAATCCAACAACCGGAAGTACGTTTTTTGACAGGAAGTAACTACTTTTTGAGATTTTTACTACGAGAATGAAATTTTTTTAGAGTTTTTTCTTAAAATATAAATGTAGGATGTTATTCTGCACATTTTGTTTTTTTACGCGACCTTATAGCTCGCTTAGTTCCCCCAAAATCGACCAAAACGTAAAATACCATAGAATAACCATGTTCGAAGCCAAGTGGTGCAAACAAATTCTACTAATATATTGCGTACACAGAGACAGCTGTTCAACGCCTACGTGAGTAGACCTATTTCCAAAATTTTTGGTTGAAACCCCTAAAACATAGGCATATAAACTTAATTTTGGAAATTTGCTCAACTCACGTCAGCGGATCAGCTGCGTGGTCGAATTATTTTTTAATACTTATCTCTTAAATCCAGGTGAACACGATTTCTTATGGTGATAATTAATTACTTGATGATATAATTATGAATATGTTATAATTTGAGTTACACCACGTTATTTATATAAGTATATATAAATGGATGTAAGTGATATTCTATTTCAAACTAATTAGAAATTTTCATATCTGAATTTTATGTTTGTTTATTTATAATTATTATGCTTTGCATGCAAAATACTCCCCAGAAGTGGCAGTTAATTTAACTAACTAATAATAATATAAGTATTATTATATTAGAATTATTTTAACTTACATCCAGTGCTTCACAGTCAGGAAATTTGTTTCATTATCTCCTTCAGAAATGTATAAATAAGGGCCTCCTTAATAAAAGTAATTGTTATTTCACTCTTTAAAAGAAGGTAGTTAATTAATAATGTAAAATATGGTGAAACATAATAAAGACTATAAAAGCTTTTCCTGATATTTGGTTTTCAAGGTTTAATTTTCTTATAAGACTAAACTTGTGATTTGTGATGTCATTTATACATCCTTAATCATGGGTGGGCCGAATCAGAAAATCGTGGTTAAGTTAACAACAGTTTGGAGTGAAATTTGCTTGCGAGAATCGAACTGCACTTCTGGGATATATTTTTAACATATGTTTCACTCATTCTACTTAAAAGTCTTATAAATGCAAATATAGGTAATACATATTAAGAAATAATAATGGATACAACTATTACTTAAACAATAATGACTATACTATTGTTCTAATTAACATTGTGAACAAACCTGGATATGCTGAACAATTTTTGGGAGAGAGCACCTATACTGTTGTCTTCAAATTGTATTATCTTAACTGGAAGAACGAGATTTGTTTCCGGTGCTTCAACTATTTTTGTCTATGTAACAAACAGTAGCATGTTATACAAAATGGTTGTGACTAAATTTAAAAGGCATACAAATCTATGAAATTAATTGTAATTTATTGTTTCATTTAAACATATGTTAAACAAATGAAGTAGCACAAGAGGAATTTATAACTTCTTTGAGTCTGTCATACATTAAACATATAACTTTTAAAAGGCATATGATTTAATAGTGATTATTCTTATGGACGTATTAAATCACATTACTGAAATAAGTTTTGAACTAGGGAATTGTGTGACACCCTTTTGAGTTCACATATTTCAAACGCCTTGTGCTTACATCCAAATATAAATACTTTCTAATAAAGGAGAAGATAGTGACAAGGTTACAATCCAGCAAATAAAGTTTCCTCTAATTGAAACATGAGAGTGCAGTTAAAATCTACTGAAGTACTAAGTGGTCGTTATGGGATTTCAGATCACACTACAGCTGCAATTGCACAAAGAGGTTGGAGTAATTACTGGTTCATCCCATGCAGACTTGCCAGCTTTGAATTTTGCCAAATACGGAGATTTTTAGCGATACAATTTATTTTGTATCCTAATGATATTTTATTCATCAAGTGATAAACAGTTAATCATACATGCAATATATAGTTTTAAAATATACAATAAGGTCTGTGTAAATATATTTTTAAATAGCCACTTACCATACAAACTATGCCAATCGTGTGCTGCTGAAATTACTTAGTTATTCACATAAGTTTTAGTCTCTATTAAACATTATTTGTTTTTAGATGAAATACACACATACAAAAAAAGTCTATTCACAAGTTTTTAAAGTAGCCTTCACAGTTTTTAACAAAAATCTATTTACAAAATAAAAACTATTTATATTTACACACTGTAGAACTTAGAAATTCTCTAATAGTGCAGTCATTGAAGCGTTATTGCTCCAATTTTTTTACTGTGAACCGATTTGCATGAAATTTTTGAATTAGGCTCATCTTACCCTTAAATTTAAAAGTAAATATGATCTGAACTCCGCACCCACCCTGGGGGAGGTTGCCACCCCTTCTTGGTGGTGTAAATTTTTTTTATTCAAAATAACCCCAGATATCGATAGAAGGCCTAATTTTAAGCAAACAATCTTCTATAAAGTTTTTCAAAAAACCCAATACCTTTCAAGTTATTGGCAATTGAAAATTCGTAATTTTTTCACGTTTTTCATCGGTTTTTTGCAAATATCTCCAAAAATATGCATTTTAACGAAAATTTTATAATAAACAAAATTGTAACAGGTAAAAAACTGAACAAATCGGTTTTTTATAAAGTGTTCTAAGTGCAATATTAAGCGAGATATTAAAGATCAAAGCCGTTTTTTATTTTGTCTGAAATTTAATCGATGTGTTCAATGCCATCTAGCGGCGAGCAGATACATTTTATGCATTCTAATGAAATAGGGTTTTGTAGTGCTTGAAATAAGCTTTAAAATGAGCACTGTTAAAAGTCTTTTGCACGAAAAATGAGTGAGCTGTATTGCAAATAAGAGGAACATCTAATGTTTTTTTTTCTTTTAAATCAATGGGTTTCATAAGTGCCATTTCCATCAAAATTTAAATTAATCGTATTCCGTCTAGAATTAACTTTAATATAAAGAGTTTGATGGATTCTAGCAGTTTGGCTGCTTTAGGACACATATTTTTCAAAAAATCACGATTTTAAGAAATTTTTTTTCAAATTAAAAAAAAAACCTTTTTTTCATAATATCTCAAAAATGATGAAAGATACGTTCAAAAGTATAATGATGAAAAATGTAGGTTTTTTCTGACAAAAAATTTAAGTATGTGTATTGCTTGGAAAGGCCAACCACGAAAAAGCCAGTTGATCAGCTGTGCGTGCTCCGTTTATTCGTTTCAAATTTCTTAAATATACAATGCTATACAATGTGACCAGTATATTTCCGCCTGCTGGAAAGGAATGAGCACATGTTTAATGTAATATTTTAACTAGACGCCCAATTTCAACACATTTTGTTTAGTAAAAAAATGTAAGTACATGAAAAAACTGTTTTTTTAAATTAGATCTTATTAAAATTGTGCCATAAAATTGTATTATTGTAAAATCTAATGAAAATATAATCTACTAGTAATTGGCGTGCAAATTTTTCAAAGAGCATAATAGCAGCAGTTGATCCAGTCTGCATCTTATATCAGGTAATTTTATAAAATTGAATTTATATCTTATCTTCTAAAGCGAGGAATAATTTTGTTTGTCTGCACAACGGATCTGGAAACTCCGACCAAGGATTTTTGATTTTTTAATTTTATTTGGTGTTTTTGGCCACGAGGAATCGATTGGAGCTGGTCACCAGTCTGGGAAAATTAGTTTTCTGCGTCTTTTTCTTAAATTAAAAAGTAAAATTTCTCCATTTAAAATACACAGCACAGCTGATGCAAACGTTTTCAATGCCATTACAATAATCAGCTGTTTTCTTTTAAACTGTATTTTATTAGAGGTAAGATGTTATTACAATAATATACTGTTTTCTTTTAAACTGTATTTTTATTAGACGTAAGCCCAATGTTGTATCTATTCGATAGTTAATTCTAATGTTCTATCGATAAAAATTTGATAATTAAGATAGCGAACATAAAATATTATTTACTCTATACTTAAATCTTTTTATGTCATAGCAAAGTAATTTTTTGTGATTTTTTCAATTTAGGGGTGTTTTGCAAGGGTTGTAAGGTTTTCAAGGGGTTGAAAATGATTTTAATATGAGGTAATTGTGTCAGAAAACATTTTACAATTTCACCCCTTAATATTAAACACGTTTTCTAGCGATAAAATGGCTCAATGTCAATTTTTCCATTAAGGGGTTGTTTCACCCCTTAAAAATAATAAACGAAGCTCAGATCATTTTCACTTTTGAAGTTAAGGGTAAGATGAGCCTAATTCCAAAATTTCATGCAAATCGGTTCACAGTAAAAAAATTCGGAGGTAAGACCATATTTTTCGCTTCAATGACTGCACTATAAAATTGCACTGTTGATGCAGATTTAGCTTTTTTAAAAAAATATCATTAAAGATCTGCTCATAGACTTCAAGCATAGACCCTGCTGCATGGATTTTGCTGTTAGGATTTTTTCCAGAGAATCATCACTTAAATTAGATCCAAACTGGGTTCGTGTTTTAGTCACCATACTAAATATGCGTTCACACTCAGCATTACTATGTGGAATAATTAGAATATTTAAGGCTCTTCTTTACCTTGAAGAAAACTCCCGAGTGTACAGTATGATTTCAATGCAAAAGGCCTGACTCAAGCCGCAAAATCGTTGAAACATGCATTCGTAATACCGTGTTTCGGATTCTATTTATAAATAAATAATCTGGGAAACTACTTTAAGTTATAAAGAAGGCTTTATATTTTTTACGTGTTACCTTAAAATATGGAAATTATTGCTTAAAACTCCCAAAAAATGCGTAAAAAATAATCGATTTTTAATCATTTAAACTGTTGATTAAAATGAGTTGCCGACGATTTCTTTCAATTATGAGGTATAAGACAAAAGCACAAAGCCTTTAAGAACAATTTAAGATGTTTCACAACTTTTTAGGTTGAAAAACGGCGTCCGAAACACGGTAATACGAAGTGCGTATTTTTGCTGTTTTACGCAAGGTATAGAAGACCCTTAACATTAGTAATGAAATATTTTTGAATTTGAATAGGCCATCAGCACTCTTAATTTTACTAATCAAACTCCATTGTGTGTCTAACCTTTCATTATTTACAATTTTACTTAAATCTTCCAGTTGCAAGTTGCAGAATTCAGACTGAAGTATATCAATTGCTAAATTTCTATCTTCTCCATTCAATAAAATTGGAAATTTATCAACGAAAAATAACACACTTTGAAAGGACGAATTTCTAATTGATGAAAGATTTGCAACTCTGGCATGCAGCAAAATATCATTATTTATTGGAAACTTGTGAATGATGTAGTCACATACTTTAATGAAATAATTGTGAACAGAATCATAAAAATATTTTTGTCTGCATCCTTAACCAGTTTTAGTGATTCAACAGTCTTACTTCCTATGACTAAATCAATATCTGTTTTTTGTTTCTCTTTTGAATGATATTCAACTTTAGATATTGATGAAGCTGACATACTGGCTGAAGGCTTAACAAATTTTGACAAGTTCTTAATTAAATCTGTTAAAATAGAATGGAGTAAATGGATTTGTGGTTCTCTAGACTGCAATATAGTATTTGGTGTTTCAAAGATTGGCAGAATATATTGAAGAAAGAAGCAAACAGAATGATTTAAATTAGATGACATAAACATAAATATTCTTTCTTCTCTAGACAAATTTATACTAGGTCTGTTACTTGAGGAATCACTTTTTATTAGGCCTATTTGTTTCTTGTTTATTTTAACATTTTTTACTAAATTTACATCTTTTTCAGTAGCTTTGTTTTGAGAGTGCTTTAAATTTGGAATTTTATAATTGTCTAAATTGCATGATGGTTTTGGTTTATTAACCTCTTCTTTAAAAAAACTGGTAAGAGGTGCCCATTGTTCCAGGATTCTACTTAAACATTTACCTAGTGATAACCACCGAGTCGAAACATGTTTCATAATTTTTTTTATATCTGTATCATGTAATTTTTGAAATCTAATTAAACTCTCCTTCCTTTTTGAGCTCTTTTGGAGATAATAATAAATGTCGATAATAAAATCTTCTGCATTTATTGGTAAAGCAACAGCTCCTTTTTCAGCCACTGCTAAATTTATCAAATGGCATAAACAACCCATTATAATTAAATTTTTTAAATCATCTTGTAAAAATTTGGCTACACCACTTTTTTTGCCTATCATCACTGGAGCATTATCGACGCTAAACGCAATGCAGTTGTTTAACGGTACATTTTCAACTTTTAATTTATCTAAAAGAAGTTCTGAAATTCTATATCCTGTAGCATCACCGGTTAGATTAGGCACAGACAATAAACCATATTTAATTTGAAACTCATCCTCTAACGAATCTAAATAAGTAACTACAATGGGGTAAAGTTTTGAATCGTTCTGGTTGCTACCGCCGGTAGAAATACAAAATGGTGATCTTTTAATTATATTTAAGATTGTATCAACATGTTTCGATGATATTTCTCGAATTATGGCAGTTGTTTTTGTGCGAACACAGGCATATTTTTTAGCGATTTCACTATCGGGAAACATTTTGCGAAATAGGTCACCCGCAAGATCGGAACTGCTTATAGAAATGTTATGTTCTAAACGAAAATGCGTAAAATAGCATTCTGCTTTTATAATATCGTTTTTTTTCTTTTTTAGTACTGAAATCAAGTTTGGTATTCTTCTCAATGGAATTGGCACAAGTCTTGTGTTTTTTGGTACTCATATGTTTCACGATGTCTCGTCGACCTCCATGTGCAACAGAAAAATCTCACCGACAAACACTGCAAAAGGAGTAAATATTGCCTTTTCTCGATTGTAGAATTGACGGAAACTCTTCGGCAAAAGATTTTTTAAAAACACAACCGTATTTTCTTTTAGACATTATACACACAACAAATTAACAAAAATAAAATTTGTATTTAACAGTACACCAAAAACTTCAAACACTTTCACTTTGTTGATGACACAATGAAACTCACGTTCTAAACTTCTAACGTATACTGTAACTGTTGAGTGTTGACTGACGGACAAAGGCAGTGTTACCAACTCCCAAAAATATTTATCCCTAAGCAAAAGTCAAAAACCACTAAAATCGCCACAATTACTAGGAAATCCCCCTAAAAAATTATATTCTGTAAAAAATAATAAATTAACAATAATAAATAAATTT
Source organism: Philaenus spumarius (assembly GCA_018207615.1). Classification (NCBI taxonomy): domain Eukaryota; kingdom Metazoa; phylum Arthropoda; class Insecta; order Hemiptera; family Aphrophoridae; genus Philaenus; species Philaenus spumarius. Next base: position 38,103 of record JAGFPH010000121.1, on the reverse strand, counting down.
TAATAATAAAATAAATAATATTCTGTAATATTTTTTAATATTATTTATTTATAAATTATTTAATACTTCAAATACAATTTCGTTTTCTTCTGTTCTGACATTTTGAAATCATACATGATTACATTAAATAAACTTAACATTTTAGTCGATGCATTAAATGTTGTGCAAGATCCACCATTTCGATGCAACGTGAATCGGACCATTATCATACTTTGTAGCATTTCAATAGATAGTCTAAACCGAAACTTATTTTTGACAATACGCAACTTATTTTTGATTGAGAATGAGTGTTCGACACTTGCGTTTGAAATTGCAACCGTCACAAATGCTAGTCCGATTTTAATTAAACAAGTAAACTAGTAAGCAACAATCAACGTATTCGTTTTTCATATAACTCCGCATTCTTAGTAACGAGGAACTGTACTAGATCGCTAGGAATTGACTAGATTGAGTTATCCCAGAACCTACATTTTTACAACTTTTATTTTTCTCAATAAAAATGTAATATAAAAAGTTAAATTTAAAAATCCCTAAAAATACCCCTAAAAATATAAAGCCCCTAAAAAAATCCCATCCCACTTATTTACCCCCTAAATTTGGGGGGAAAACCCCTAAGTTGGGAACACTGGACAAAGGACGTGAAGGAAGATGTACCGTTATATTTCAGTTGTAGGCCTATCTGTGACTAGTGAAAGTGACCTGCGAATAGACACGACATCTAACGAATCCAATCCATTCGACAGCTAATGGTTGACCTTGATGAAAATAACACACGCGTTTACTTTTACTTAACAAACGAAACAATTGCCTAAATATTTTACTGGGTAAATGTCTACATTACATGCATCAAACTAAAAATCTGTCACAATTTTTTCTACTGATATTTATTGTTAATGCCGAATTGGGTTAAAATACGGAGAAACTAATTGCAAATACGGAACACAGGAGATTTCATTCAAAATACGGAGAACTGGCAAGTCTGCCCATGTTATGGACAAGAATAAAACAAGGAGGGAAAAGCAACATGTTAGAACTGAATTGCAGAGTAAACCTAGAGAAACCTTCAGCTACAAGTTTTATATTTGGATGGTAGGAAGGACGACATATTGGTGGTAAAGAAAGCTCATTCTAAAAGATTTACTTGGCTTAAAAAGGAAAAACTTTACTCTATAATTCAAGAACTTGATTCGGTGTACATTGTGCCACTTTTCTCTTATTTTTGAAGTTCTCAAGATAATGTCTCTTCTACTATATAGTTTTAATAGGATGTGACAGCACAGAAGTTAATACAGGTATGAAAAAAGGACCGATTCACCAAATTGAAATGCAATTTTGGAAGCCCATTACACTGGGTTTGCTTTCTTAACTTTAATGAGCTGTCCTTCCATCATCTGTTTCAACTAGGGATGGGTCGATTCACGATACCGATTCTCGATACCACCAATACTTTAGCTTTGGTATCGGTATCGAGAATCGATAGCCGAAACTCGATACTGATTACCGATACCAAGAGATACTCAGTTGTCAGAACTGCCCGTTCTCGTATAGAGTATAGACTCCGTGAATGTAATCTCCGTTATTTGCAATCGCATTCTCTGTATCTTAACTCAATTCAGCATTTAACAATAAATATCAGTAAAGAAAATGTAAAACATTATTCATTTTATGTAAATAGACATTTTCCCCAGTAAAATGTTTTAGGCAATTGTTTCCTTTCTTAAGTAAACGCTTCTTGTTTTATTTTTATTCATGCGTAGGCTGTTATTTGTACACAAGAAGTCTAGAGTAGGCTCAAGGTCAACCACTTATGGATTCGTTTGTTTTCGTGTCTTTAGAATTAGGGTGTCTACTGTGAAGAAAAATAACACATTTTATAGATCGGTAACAAAAGTATTTAAACTTTAAAGTAATAATTTTATTTGTTTGAAGTCGGGTAAAACTTGTTGGGATTACGTTACCCGTGATTTATGATTTTTATGGGAGTCCCGACGGAATTCCTTTGTTTTACTTTTTATTTAGAGATGGGTCGGTTCCATTTTCTTTCGGTTCCCGGTTCTAGAGTCAAATCGGTTCTATTTATTATTCAAGGATTTTAACAAGAATTTAAGAGTAAAGTATAAGATTTAATTTGAATAGCCTACTGAAATGATTAAGTATGTTATGTACAGATAATTAAATACAAGTATTCAGCTAAGTTAAATTACAGACAAAAGTCCATCACTTTCAACGTCTATTATAAAATATTGCCACACTTTCGATGCCATTGTTGAAAAGACTAGCCTACTCCGGTTAAGTTTCCACATATCCTCAACTAACTAAACTTAATCAAATTAATATGTTAATTCAGTATAGTGTCGATTATCCGAAAGCGGAAATGTACTGTAAATAAATAAGTACATTACAGTACTGCACGTTGTGCACGTAATTCTGAATTTAAAGGTTTTTACTCGCATAATCAGCCGAGTTGTAGACTTCAGGGAGTTTGTGCGCTCATCGGAACAGCGGCAGCTGTTGAGTCAGCCGAGCGCTTGACCGCCCCTTCGTAAGTGAGTATTCCTACACAATTTAATTACCCGAACAAATCGACGCTCTACTATTAACTAATGTGGTAACTAAAACAAAAATATTTAAATTTAATAAAACAATGAATAAAACACTGCACTAAAACTGAATACTGTAAGTATTTACACACAGCGTTATTAACTTGATATTACAGTACTTTGTTCTAACAAGTTGTTCAGACTTCGGCGGGACTAAACGGACGCCGTAGAATCAAATTTTCGATGATTGAAGTTCCGATTATTTCTGAACTTATCCGAATTGAACGTTCAGAAACAAAACATATGATATTCCGAGTAACGCAATCCTAGTCAGTCGTAAAAAAATATTATTCCGAATAATTAAAAACATGTTTTATTTTAAATTGCAACGCATTCTGCTATTTCGTTACTGAAACTCTCACGTGTTTTTCATTGGACTAGGTTAATTGTATTTTCTTATGCGGACATTCCATTGCTTTCGGGAGTAGGTTTTTTCGCGGACATACGCTGTTGTATATTAAATTGCGTTTGAATGCCGCGTTTTATAAAATTAGGGCTAATAATATTTGGACGTCGTATTCTTTTGCGGACATTCGTAATTTTATTTTTAATAACATTTCACCAATGGTAGTTCATAAAACTGGTACTAATTATAGGCCTATTCGGGAATCGATTTTTTGCAGGCATTTACTGTGGTACTTAAATTATTTTTAACGCCGGCGTTTTTTTAAAAATTAGCGCTAATAATATTCGGACGTCGTATTATTTGCGGACATTTGTCATTTTATTTATTTTTTTCACTGTTGTTTTTTAGGTATCGGTATCGGGAATCGAGAATCGATTTTCCCTAGTTTCAACACTTAGATAGTGGAACAACAGGTCTGAAATCTTTGAGGGGCCAATCTGTTAACAGATCAGTGTCTGCAAAAAACAGCCAGTGATTTTCTTCAAGATTATTTAGTGCCTGATATCCGAAATATACTCGAAGATTTGGTTGTACATGATCCTAGACCTTTGCCACATTCTAGGTGATTGACAACATCAAATAAATCTCAGAGTACTTGAGTGAAAAAAGTTCCTCATCCCAAATTCAAGAAATAGTTGTACATATTTTAAAGTCGTACATGCCACTATGGTTCAGTATTGAAACAAGTAAATACTTCACAGACAGCCCAAAACTCGTAGTCTAATTATCACATTACCTTTCAGAAGATTTACTTGAAACCTGGATATATTATTCACCCTGTGATAGAACACAAGAAGTTTTTTGTCCAACCCGAGCATTTGAAGTCGGTCATGACACAAAATGAAAAAATCAAATTAGAGAGCTTGGACTTCGAGGCAACAAGTACAGTTAGATCAGAAGAGAAAAACTATCACTTTAATGCCATTAAAACTCAATTTCCAGGCTGAAGACGACTTAGATCATTCACTGAAACGATACTGATTTATATTTTCCTAAAATGTTGAGAGAAATTATTTATGATAAAATTAAGTTACACATAGAATGCGGGACAGTCTATAAATGGGATGTAATAGCGAAGAGATTCCCCATTCACAGTTGAGCGATGTGTGAAACTCGTTACTGAAGCATTGGGAAAAATTTGTGCAGATGATTCTAAGAACGCCTACATCAGAACGACGCTGCTATCAAGACCAAATATGCACAATTTCAACAAGAAGTCAGAGATTTAACTGAAAATAACAAGTTGTAACATGAATAGCTGGGTAGTTTCTGCATGATTTTCCTGGATTTTTCTCTGACTCTTCTCTAGGGTTTAAAAAAAATCAAGTTGTGTTTAGCAATTAATACTAACTTTTTTTCCTAAAATAATATTTGATTGTATTATTATATAGTAAACTACTGCATTTTATATAACTATATAACTGCTCAAGTAGAAATAAAAGGGAAAAACAGCAATGTTGTTGGTTGTGTTAGGATTAATAGTGTAGGATTTGGAATTATATAATAATCAATCATATGTAATAAAGAGTAGTTTCAAATTTATAAGTCCCAAGACGAGAACACAGAATACAGAACAAAGTTGGGTAAAACTGTTAATCATTGTTTAAGTACTGACAGAAGGGAGGCACACTTAAGAAACCTAGTTGTGTTAACCCAGTATGCTATAAAAGGGTCCTACTGACCTAGATAAGGGTCCAGTGTTTTGTGACACTGCCGGAGGCTCTGTTGGTCAGGGGCCAGCAGTTACGGAGAGATATACGGTGAAGGCCGAGGGCTGTATTCTTCAGGGAATCGATCTTTGGAAGTTTGACAAGAGGGGGTTCAGTTGAAGCATACTTGGGAAGCACTGGTAGAAAAGGTAGGCAAACAGACTGTCTAATATTTATACTTAAAGCATTGTTTTGGTCAATATTAAAGTAGAAGCCCATTCTAATGAGACATTGCGTTACATAACAGCTGTTTTTGGGCGTTTCGTCTTGGGACATAATTAATAGGGGTAAGGATCTGACACGATTATAGAGTCAACCTTTAATAGTAATTAAAGGATCAGTAGATGTTGTTTAGCATTATAAAGTTTGTTAGTCCTATAAGATCTAGGATAACCACTGTACCACCAGGGTATAAAATATAAAGATTATGAAGTAGATGGCATTATATCAAAGCCCACTAAAGAATACCGTTGAGAGGCGGCCAATAGGATGGGCGCGCAGCGTTTCCATATCTACTAGCCTCGAACACTTCTGGTATTTACCGCTGGAGGCTTGATCGCACAGTTTAAAAAATTATAAATGCTTTGAGTCAGCCGCAGTCAGTTAGAAGCGCGGGAAGAACGTGACAACGTCGCACTACGATGATTGGAGCGTTCAAGGTCTCGATGTACACAAGTCCATCCCTCAACGGTATTCTTTAGTGGGCTTTGATATAGTTTAGTTTCTGGTTTGATAATTCCTGAACCTCAGCAGTCCGATTTGTTGAACCCTAACAGTTGCATCCTTTCTCTCTGATCTATTTTTAACCAAATTAATTTTTTACTTCAGCATTAAAAGAAATGCGTGACCTGGGTTATTAACCAATTTAATTATATTAAAACAAAATATTTTCAAAAGTTCTGATAACTAATAATTTGAGCTATTACATTAGATTGATGGCAAGTTTAATATATTGAAAATTATCATACAAAATAAATTTTCTTAAACTATAAATAAGGTGGGTAAATGCGTGACCTGAGTTATTAACCAATTTAATTATATTAAAACAAAATATTTTCAAAAGTTCTGATAACTAATAATTTGAGCTATTACATTAGGTTGATGGCAAGTTTAATATATTGAAAATTATCATACAAAATAAATTTTCTTTAACTATAAGGTGGGTGTGCAAACGGAAGAAATCAATCAAATTTTATTTTTTGTTCTCCTAAATCGCAACTTTTCCACAGCATTTTGACTTCAAAATTTGTTTAGAAATTTTTAACTCACTTTTGTGAAATATTTTACAAGAAAAATAATATTAATTAGTTAAAATAATTAAATAAAAACTACTACGTATTAAAAGAAAGCATATGTTATTCTTACTCGTATTAGCTCCTGCAAACAGGAATAATAAATCTTGTATATAGCAGCTGGTGAAGGTAAACCTATATATTGCTTGATATCTGCTCGGTCCAGGAATGCAACATCAATTGCTCCAGTGATGTTAGATGTTGTCAGTATTAAAACATTGGAATATCTTCGCATCTGATCAATTTGTGTCAGTACAGAATTTACAACTCTTATTGCATCAGATGGTTCTGATCCCGTACAGCGTTCTCGCGTGTGTGTTAAGCTCTCAACTTCATCAATCAACACACAAACAAGCGAACTTTTATCTTCTATTAAATCTTGAATTTTTCTAAACATTTTCACAACTAGTTTACCACTCTGGAAAATAAAATCATATTTAAACTAACAAAAATAATTAAAACAAAATATTTTTTGTAAACATATTAATATAATAACAGAAGGTATAAACTTAAATAGAAAGCTTAGGAAAATACACAAATCAAAATTAGTTTTAGAATAACTGTATGTAATAAACATGTTCTTATTTTAGGTTGCTTAACCCAATGGCCTAGCAGTTTCTTTAATCCTCTTATACAACTGCAGTAGTAGCAGTACAACAAAATTCTGAAAAAATACTTCTACATAGTTATTAAATATATATATAAAAAAAATGTTTTAAACATATACACACAATTATTATTACAAAATTAAAAACATGGTATAAAGCCAATGCACTGCGCGATTTACATTTTCTTCAACACCATTTTCAAAAATCAACGTTTTCATAGTGTTTATTTAGAAGCATCTCTGATAACGCATTGCCACCAAATTTCTAGAAATCTATTTTTATAATAATCTAAACACTAATTTACTTGTAAACTCCTACTAATAGCACAAACAACTCATCAAAATGCAACACAACTCAAGTATTACTAGACTAATCAAAACAAAAACATACAGTGCCGGATTTATCACTAGGCTGCGGCATGGGGTACAACATATATATATGTTTTAAGGATGTACTCTCGCACTTGACCGGTAAAGACGAACATAAAGTTTGAGCCTTATTTGTACTGTGATTATTTAACAATCCAGATTATATGCGAATTTTATTTTTGTCCTTTACAAACCTGTAGTATTCGACAAATCTGCAATTTTTGGCAGACTAGTTGAAAAGGCGTAAGTAATCGCTGCGACGGATAGATTGTGGTGCAAGTATTTTGGGTAATTTTGAGCTGGATGTAGTGTAAACAGAATGTGTACTATTGACAACTCTGGACGGCGGCCCAATATCATATATATATATAAAATCTTACAAATTAAAATCATGTTTTTTATCCTACAAGTTTTATTTTTATCAAATAATTATAATTTCATATTCACAGAACACGGGAGGGAGCCCGAACAGAAAACTTGGCCTATGGCCTTAAATTCTGTAAATTCGGCACTGAAAACATGATATCAAAAACAGAAAAACATTGTATCTATGCCTAAATAATAACTCTAGTAACTTTTACAACAAAATAATCTCATAAACAATAGGCCTACATGAGTATTCTATTGCTCAAAGGTGAAAGTTAGCCATTAGCCACTCCTCATAATGTCCTAAGGTAGTTTCATAAGGTTTTTGAACTAGATTAGAATTATTTAATTTTTATTGGTTACACTCATGACAATGGGTGTAAGTCTCTAGAACTTACATTTCAGTTCCACTTAGCTAAAAAACTTTTTTTCTATCCAACATCTTTTCATGCTAATAAAGAAAAAGAATTGGACTAACCTAGGATTGCCCAACCATTAGGGGTTGAACCTCCACTAAACCTTTAATCAGTAGCGGCTCAAGAGTAAAATGTCACCCATACACAAGATAGTAACTTAGACCCTCTCCCCCAATTATATATTGATTTCTTACACATCATGGCTATCCGGCCAAAAGATCTGTAATCGTTCCAGGAAATAAATACCAGACATTTTATAAGTTATACTTCTTCAGGCGCTTTATGGAAAAATGAGAGTGAATTTTTACAATGCATGCGTACGATGCAACGAAAAATTCAAAGAAGGGTGCTTCAACCCCCTGTTTGAGATAATTATTTGTCCAGGACTTACTTTTAAGGCATTTTAATGTAATCCTTATTGTTTTATGAATTTTTGGTACAATTATATTTTCCTTCCGTATCGGATCGCAATAGGCAAAAGTCACAGTAGGTTCGTTTTTTTAAAGATTTTTTAACCCATTTTGGCCCCTCCCCCCTACATTGGCGTATTTTGGCGCACAGTTTGCACCGGCCTTAAGCCACCCCTGGCTTTAATGCCATTTAAGTTATTTCCACTTATACAGCGATAAACTAATTGAACAAAGTGAGTGATTTCTTTACTAAAATTTTCAAGGAGAAGTAAAATTTTATGTCCTTTTTAAAAAGCTTAATACGACCTTTATTAGTTGATTTGCAAAAGTCACAACTATACACTTCACAAGAAAGCCCAAACAAACGATTCAATGCTCATGAACGTTTTCAAAGCAATTTAAATGCATGGAGTGTCTTACATGGATATGATGCAATCGCTTTAGTATTAGCCTTTGCAGAAACAATTTTTGCGACTTAAATACTAACACTATATCAGTAATATAGTTTACTTTCAGACTGCTGTGTGCTTTCTATTGAATTATTAATTTTGGAAGTGGATCAAGTCTTGTTAAACTTGTTAATATATGTCTTGCAAAAATTGATAGCCTATGTAGGACGACACTAATACTTCAAACACTTTTCTTAGAAGTTTGGTTACTAGCAGGATATTTTTGTATGCTAATGTTGGCAATTTCTGTTGAATAATTAAGAAGTTATGGCTAAACGATAATTACTTTTTTTGAAGTCATAAAGTAATAGGCCTACATTGTGTTAGGGTCATATTTAACAATATTCACATTTCGCCAACAACTTTAACAACATTCATATATTTTTACATCAGAAGCATCTTTTTTTAAATTTCAATAATGAACCTACTTAGAATATTTCTGGAACAATTTTTACATCACGTTTAGTTTTTAGGTGTTATTTTTCTTTACAGTTTAGGTTTTAAAACTTTATAGGGTACATAAGCATGGAGTTTGAGTATTTAAAAGTGATACCAATTAGAAAATATCATGTTACCTCGGAGAAGTACTTAGAAAAAAGACTGTGGCTATTGATCTCTACTAGCTGGCCATGTGTGTATCTATGAGCCATCCGTATGGACAGTTTTTGGGCGAGAGCTTTACACAAAGATGTCTTGCCTGTTCCTGGGGGTCCATGAAGTAACACTACCCGATTCCAGCCAATTATGTTTGGATCCACTCCACAATCGGAGAACAACATTATGGTCTCTGCATACTTCAACAACTAAAACAGGATGCAAATCATGGGTTAATTTTGTCTATTTGGCAGATAAAACTCTTATTTGGAAATAACTTCTTATTAAAGTTTACTTACTTTTGTAATTTTTCCGTCACGTGACTTCTTTCTTCTCATACTACGCGTTTCGGAGATTTACTCCATCTTCAGATACGTAGTCACACTTGGACCACCGTACGGGATGCATCCCACGCTACTAATTTAATATGTTTTCAGTGTTTGTGTTTTATGTGTTTATTTATATGTTTGACGACCTCGTAAGAGTGACTACGTATTTGAAGATGGAGTAAATCTCCGAAACGCGTAATATGAGAAGAAAGAAGTCACGTGACGGAAAAATACAAAAGTAAGTAAATTTTAATTGTACGTTGACTTGGATACCGAAAGAAAATTAATCTTAAACCTCTTATTGATTAGCTTAAAAAGAAGACTTTTGTAACCCTCTGACCAAAACCTACGCAGTGCTTATTCATATTTTCCTCCTGAGGGTATTAACAGTAATAAATTTAATAATGCCTATTGTTATGTACATCTATTACATAGACACAGACATATATACAAAGTGGACTGAATAATTATAACCTTTTTAAATTCAAAATCCCGGATAATTCATACTTTATTTGTAAAATTTAATGTAAATGAATTATTTATTTATATTTTTTAAACTACAAAATATTAAATACACTGCCTTTTTTTAAAAGGATGTACGAACACAATGGTTTTTCCAATTCTTAGCGATGAAGAAAATAGTGTAGCCTTATATAAAGTAAAGGACTCTATATGTATCCATATATTTATGTCTCTTTCTAAGAATATAAGAGAAATGATTCAGTTAACCGATCAGAATGCCAACTCACCCTAAGTCTTTTATTTGTCTATTCGTTCGGCAAAAGTGATGAGTCACATCACGTGACTTCATCGGGCTTTACACTTGTTTATCAGTTTACTGTTGTTTGTCTTTATTTATCTTGTTTTTGTGTTAGTGCAAAGCCCATGCTAAATATTTGTTGAATTTTTTTTTCGGAGTCAGGCCTAAATGTCTGTCTATCCAAACCATCTTCACAGGTGCAATAAAACCCATTAAAAATGTAGTGGTTATAAAAGGGTAGGAAAAAGTTTTAAAGAAGAAGTCTGAAGTCACTACAGACTTTGGAATTCCTCCGAACGAGAAACTGAATTGTAAAAAAAAAACACTTAAATTTCATTCTTTTTGATAAAAAAAAAACTGAAAATGTAAATTAGGCCTAAAGTAATATCTCATATTAAGGGTCGGCTCTAGCTGTCGGGTATGTTGGCTGACACTCCATAAGACCAATGTTAAATTAAAATCCAAATTTTTCCTTTATTTTTGATCTGATAATTAAGAACGATATGTCATTTTAAACCTACGGCCAATATGCATGCAAATGGCTTTTCCAAAACTAAGAAAAACATTTTGTGTAATATTTATTAACAATTTAAAACATTGATTTTGAATATTTTTTTATGTTGTCACTATTAATTATAGCGAAAAACTACCGAGCCATTCGCATGAAGAATTTCGTCCCCAAGAGTTCGGTATTTTTTTTAAACGCTATTTGAACAATTGCGGGTTTTAAATGGATTTAGGCTGCGCAATGTCCGTGTAACCTACCGCAAGGGATATTAAAGGGATTTCTGATATTTTCGCTCTGATAATAAAGGAAACCGGATATAACAATAATACTTTAGTTAAAATAAGAAATCGGAGCTGAACTTTTAAGAAATTAATTTCTTTATAAAAGCTTTTATAAATATATATGGCCTTAAATTTGAAAAGTTTGAGCTTTGTCTACAAATTGTATACAGTATTGTTCAACTTATTTAATACTGCATAACACTTTTATATGTATAGGTGGTTATATAAAACATAGAATTGACTTTTTCTAAAGAATTATTGAATCTCCCACAAGGACTATGAGATGACGTTGT
>JAGFPH010000121.1:2911-26704 GCA_018207615.1 Philaenus spumarius | reverse complement strand
AGAATTATTGAATCTCCCACAAGGACTATGAGATGACGTTGTCTTTGATAAAGCCTTGTTTAGTGATTATATTAATTAGTTGAGCATAAATGTAAGTAAGTAATAAATAAAACTCATTTTTTAAATATTTAATGACTTAAAAATTAGTAAATCTTATTTACAATCTTCTGAGATATATTTTGCCACGCTACAATAGGGGCTGGCAGAGAAATGTAGATCTAATAAAGTTATATATTAAAACTATCCTTTACTCACATTTCCTTTAATTCCATCTTCATATATGAGGCTGTCCCAAAGTCCATGAAAATCAGAAGATGGTAGAACCCAATGATTTGCCGCAGCTTGTTCTTCACCATTTTTACTATCGTCATCCATTTGTTCTATTTGTAACCCTTCTGTATTCAACCTATATATGTAATATTGAAATTTAACGTCTTTAGCAAGTACGTCATCTGCAATATCACACTGCAAAAACCCAAATTTGATATTATTTATTCTTATAAACAAGGATTCATATTCTGAACTTATATCTACATAAGGTTTTGAAAACTAGTAGAGCAGAATATCAACTAAAAATATAAATACTTACTATTACTTTCAAAATAGTGACTAATAATTATATTAACATTGATAGAAATGCCATTGGTAATGAAACCTCTCTCCAAGGTAGAAGAGAATGTAACTAAGTATGAAATCTCTAGATTGTTTGGAAGCACCAACTTGATTTGTAAATGACTCAAAACTTTCTGTTGTGTCAATGGATGGGGTAGAAAAGTGAAAGTTGCAGCTAGAATAATGCCGCACCTAGTCTATTCTTAGCGAGCTGTAAGGGACAATGACTCTCTCCCTGAAAATCATAACTTTTTTCAAAAACTGATGTAGCTATAGCGTTCCTTATGGAACTGTAAGTAAAACCTAATTTATATTTTACCAACTGTGTTTAACTGTAGGCCTACCAGTAATTTTTTTTAAAGCTAGTGTGTTTATAAGTACAGTATTTTACCTACATACTTTAGATATTTAATTACTGTAGGCCTACTGTAAAAATTAAAATTGTTTTAACAAACGGTTAAACAATGTAAACGGTTTTCTTTTATTGTTTACTTTTAATTGCCAATAGTCTATGGTTGTGTACAGAACGTCAATTCGTTAGCCTATATAGTACATTCTAGTTCAGTAAATACAAGTCCAAACCGCTTGAAACATTTAAAAATAGTATTCAACAATAATGGCTTTCATTGTTTTGGGCCCTTTGACTAATTATAAATGACGTTGCTTATCCGGATTTTTCTATATCTGGATCGGCCGGTCGCCTCATTAGTCCGAATATGACAGGTTGTACTATACTGTTTTTTCACCACGTGCCGTTTGATCCTTATAGACAGTTTCATAAAACTGTTTTATCCCTAGGCAATTTAATATACAAAGCATAATGTTAATAGTTGGATCAAGGCCGGGTCACACCGGGCATCCATCCATCCAATGGACGGACGTCCAGCCTTGGAAGTCCGCGGAGTACTACCTTCACACCAAAAACGTCCATCCGTGGTGTAAGTGGCAGGTTTTCTTTCTCTTCCCCTCCAGTTACCTACAATCTAAATAATATGGTAGGTTCACTCTGAATGTCATCAAGAGGTTTTCGTGTTTAACTTTCGGTGGTGGTAAATTAATTTCGACGTGTTTTTGGAACGAAGTTCCTTTACGCGGGTTGCGGTAGTTGATAAATAAAAAATTTAATGTGTAACGAAAAATGAATTGGTTGCTACGACAACGACAAATTACACATAACGAAAAAGCGTATCAAATTGATTGCTATGACAATGAATGTAAATACGTTCAAGACACATGTGTTTCGGTTCATCAATCTAAATTCGATCGGTGCCGTCCGGCGTTGTTCAGATATTATCGTCAAGCGCTGGAATTTACAATTAACAAGAAATGGGAAGTAATACAAAAAGTAAGCTAATATAATTATATATTTTGATACAAATATTACTGTTTCCATACGTTTAACGTTATTATAATGAAGGTCTACGGAAAGCTATGTTAAATATTATATCAGAATTAAAATTTTACAAAGTTTTTGGCAAAAATATACATCCACACGCCAGCTGATTTGAAGGTTAGGTTGCTGTCTTACAGAATTTGTAAATGAAAGCATTAAAAAAAAAACAAAAATAGCCTAAAATTCTGACTTACAGTTTCTAGTCACAGTATATATGTTTCTTAATTGTTAATATATATATATATATAAGTTTCTAACATCAATTAAGTTGTTTTGTATAACAGAAAAATTAGCTGGAGTATGGAGTTATACTTTCGCAATTTTTTTCATAAAATGGTGAAGTAACAAAATTAATTGTTGTATTATGCTATTCCTACTTATATATAGGAGAACAACATAGCATGTAATGAGTTGTAAATTAATCACAAAACAAAACTAAATGAATTAATGTAGGCCTATAAGCTTAAAGGGATAAATATAAAAAAACAATATAATTTTTTAGTTTATGATAGACTCTAAATGATAATTTATATAAAAATACTAATGAAATTGTTCAGTATAGTTTTAATAAATGATGACATTCTTGTATGCAATCATAAAAAAAAACAGCCTGAAGTTCTAACTTTAATCATATTATGATTAGGCTAGTACCTGCATTCAACATTTACTAGTAGAATGTAAAAAAAAGGTCGCTGTCTGCAAACATATCAACTGAGAGGGTGGTACTAAAAATGTAGTAGGCCTTAGTAGAAAAAAAAGAAAGTCTAAACATTTCCAGTTAGTTTGAACTCTCATTTCAACAATCAATAGTTACAATGCACATAGGCTGGCAACACTAAGTTCCTATTTTTCCTAAAACTCCAAAAAAGGTTTTCTTATGCGATGATATAAACTGGGAGATATCTTAAACTTATGCCATTTGTTTTCTGGTTTTCAAACAAGGGCTGGAATTTACAGTAAGACCCTACCCCTACGCCAACAGAAATGCAAGAATTAATAAAAAAATATAGCCTGAAGTTCTAACTTATAGTCTTTAGTCACAGTATGTTTAGGCTACCGGAATTCAATATTTAATAGTAACATGGAAAAAAAAGTCGTTGTTTGTGAAAATAGGTTTAAATTTACTGTACAACCCTCGGCTGACATAGTGTCCTATAGTAAACTCGCTCATAAAAATATCAGCTGAGGGTCGTATAGTGAATTTGTTTGCCCAAACAAGTGTTGTGGAATATTCTTAAACATGCATAAGTTAATGCCAAATATTTAAAAGATATTTTACAGCCAAAACCATGTACACCTAGATATTTCAAGCATCTTAACATTATGGCTGCAACCCTATATATAACCTTACCATAGTTTCAGAAACTTCGTCGTTATCTTTGTCACACAGCTGAATCATTTCTACATTATCTGTAACCAATTGGGTATTAAACTGAGTTAAATTTTTCCCAATAGGTATTTTTCCTAAGAAATTCATTTCATGTTGAAGATAAAGTCGAAGATCTTTGGCGCTTAATGTACTGAAAACAAAAAATGGTAAGTTAATTTATATTTAAGAAAGACATACATGTATAACCTGCTAGCTAGGTTAGACACATTTTGACATGGGTTTGTTTACTAATTTTAAGTAATTAACAACTTACCTCTCCAGCTTTCTCAGAACTTCTACGTGAATAGTAGGAACATTCATGTTAAAATAAATTACTGTTATTTTTCTTGACACAAAATTTAAACAAAATTAATTTAAAACCATCAGTCGCTGTCGGCAGTTACAAGTTATAACCAATAAACCAAACAACCAAAGGCATTTTCCCGCTATTATTGCTATTATTTATTATTAGCTTGCAGCCACCTAGAGTTCGTCAATCTGTTTATTTCCTTTGTTGTAATCTTTATGTGTCTCTGGTTGTAATAAAGTCAAATTTTCTAATGTTATATCCTTATATATAATTCTGTAAGCGAAATTTTAGATTCAAAATTGTGGGAATTTGGTAAATCAGAGGATGATGGGAGGGGTATCAAATTAAAGGTACCGATTCAAGGAACGAGGGAAAAATATAAGTTTTTTCTAAAATTAAAAACTAAGGGTTTTTTGAGGTCCCCGAAAAATGAAACATCCCCATAAGAAATACATGAGAATTTTAAAACGTCTACTTTGTTTACATTAAAACATTTGGTATTAAATAAATAAACTAAAAACATAAAACAGCTGTTCTGCAGTTTACATTAAAACATTTGGTATTAAATAAATACGTTAAAAACATAAAACAGCTGTTCTGCAGTTTACATTAAAACATTTGGTATTAAATAAATAAATTAAAAACATAAAACAACTGTTCTGTAAAATAATATGACAGTTAATGTAAATTATATTTTTAAATAAAATCTGATACTTATTAACCTATGAAAGATACACGTTGACACACACATAGAAGAGAAACCTTATAAGTGTGATTTTTGGAAGGTTGTATGGCTGTTCTATTAACTTTTCATACATTTATACTAATATTATAAAGAGGTAAAGTTTGTTTGTTTGTATGTAGTGGGTAATCTCTGGCACTACTGAACCGATTGAAAAAATAGTTTTACTAATAAAAAGCTACACTTTCCCTGAGTAACATAGGCTATAATAATTCATTTCGATAAAATCCTTTTTTTATTTCAATATTTGTAAATTTAGTCGGAAGAAATTCTTAGGTTAGACCTAGAATGATAAACCAACACAATGTATTTACATTTATTACCATAGCAAAAAAGTTAATAAAATAACAGATAATATAGCTGTTTGTTCCAATATTTCCATTAACAGCTGATTTCAAAATTTGAAGCAATTATTTTTGTATTTCTAGCTTTTAGGTTAGGGTTTTAAAGTGTAGACCTGAGCCTTGCTGGTTCTTTTAACCATTATTATAACTGCTGTTATCAAATATAAGAAATAATTTGATTTGAACATTTACCATTATTTATAATCTTAGTTTTGAGGTTATTATTAATCATACAACTTTATTATAAATAAAACATAACATTTGTTTTTAGAAGGTTCCATTGGGGGTTGGCGTGCGGAGCACGCAGGGGTCTCCCCTAGTATAGTTATATATATATATATTTATTTAAACACATTTCATTGGTAATATTTTTTGCACTGTACTATAATGCATTATTTGCATTACAATATGCAGATTATGTCTGAATTGAATCAATTGCGTTTTATATAATTATCAACTCTTTTAAAAGCGAGTATACGTCCGTACATACGAACGTGAGTAACAATATAATATAACAGCTGATTTCATCCATCATCTATTATTTACAAAACCTAGCGTAAAGGCTTCATGCTTATACAGGCAAAGCCTAGGTTTATTTTCAACCAAAAAGCCAAATTGCCAAATTGGCAAAGAACAAAAAAAAAACCTAGCGTAGAATGCATAGATTGTTCTTTGGGGTTATGTTTACTACTTCAATCAACAATATCTTGTGATTTGTGAAGTAAAATTTTTTTATTATGAGTTATAGAACCAATGTAGACCATAATACGTTATAAGATTTGCTTTGAGGTTATAAAATGAATATAAACACAACTTTTTATCATAAATATAATATTCATTAATACAAATTATTTTAAATTATACCCATGTGTTTATCTTCGGAAACATTCGTACATCTTCGTATAACATATAGCCTAAACATTTTCGATTATTAATAATTATTTCTTCACTATCTATACTAATAATAATAATATTTTAAAAGGAAAAATTTGTGTTTACCTCTTTATTATTATATTTTTAGGGGGTAATCTCTGGAACTTGGAATACTGAACTGATTGAAAAAACAGTTTTACTAGTAAAAAGATACACTATCCCTGAGTAATATAGGCTAGAATTGATTTATATCTAAGGGTTGAAACAACCCCCTAAAACCATAAACATTAATTGTTATACTTTCCTTTTCTTACAAGATACAAGAAAAAGTACGGTAAACTAGATTTTCATTTTGTCATGTGCTGCTAAGGGTTAAACATATGGGATAAAAACCCCTAAAACAATAAAAATTAATTGTTATATTATTTTACTTAAAGTTAGTGAGCTAAAAATTTGTACATTTATTTCTTACAGATACATAGAAAAAGTATCATAGATTTACATTTTGTCACGTTCTGCTAAGGGGTGAAAATGTAGTAACAACCACTATAAAAAATGTTGATTGTTGTACTTCCCTATAACTTGTTACACTTTCAGCTAGAGAACTGAAAATTTGACAATTATTAATTTTAAGTGTAGCCTATTATGGTAAATAAAATAAATACGGTAATAATACGCACAATTTAAATAGTTACGTCTAAAGCCACGTTTACACCGGAGTTGTCAACATGTTGCCACCAAGTTGAGGAAACTTGTTGCCAGTTTTAAGAAAATGTTGACAACTTTTGGATGTTGCCAACATGTTGATAGCAAAAATTTCGTTTCCTGTCGGTTGTCGGTCAAGATAAAAGAAAGTTGACAACAAAATGTTGTCAACATGTTGGCAATAAATTTTGTTGCCAACATTTAGTGTAAAAGCGGCTTAATGGGTGAACTGGGGAGTAACAGTCACTTTACAATAAAAATACATTTTTATACTGCCCATAATTGACACCTTTGTTTCATAAGTGGTAGGCCTAATCTGTTGACGTTTGCTTCACCGCGGGGATTGGCGAGCGAAGTGAGGAGGGGGCGGAGCCCTCTAGTTATAATAATAACTTCTAAATCATTTGATATATCAATATGAAATAAAAAGCAATTAAAAGATATAATTGGCAGAGGTGATATAAAAAATGTGACTGACTACTTAAAAAAATTAACCAGTGACAATAAACTAAGTGATGAAACGACGGGTGCAACTGCAAGTGTATAGTCAACGCCTAGTTGAAGTTCAAGTAGTAGCAGTGATGTGACCGTTGGTAGTGAAATGGACTTGGACCTCATTACAAATGAGCAAAAATATAATGATCTAGGGATTAGAGAGCCAGGGCCAGTTCAGTCAAAGCTGGGTAATTATTCTTTCACTGGATTTGGCAAACAAAACCGGTCCTTTTCAAAGACCTATTTTGATCATTATCCGTGGCTGGAATACAGTGTAGTAAAAGACGCAGCATATTGCTATGTCTGTCGCATGTTGGACTCGAATCTCTCTTCTTCAGAGGAAGTACCTATTTACAAAATGTGGATTCCAAAACTAGAAAAAATTAAAAAGAGATTTGATAAACATGAAAAATGTAAAAGCCATCTTCTTTGTTAAGAAAAACATTTAATGGATAAACAGTCCAGGGAGAAGGGTAGTATTGTGACGTTATTGTTGAATGTCCAAAAAGACAAGGTTGAGAAAATTAAACAGTATTTCAGTAAAGTTGTAGAAATTATAATATTTCTACCTAATCAGGGCCTTGTTCTAAGAGGACAGGATGAGAAAGACAACATGGAGATCCGTGGGAATTTCCTCGAATTCTGTCATTTTTATGCCAGACATGATAAATTATTTAAAGATGGTTTTGATAGAACCATAAGCTATTGCAATAAAACCATCCAAAATGAAATGTTCAAATTATTTCAACTATGTTGATCGAGGAAATTGTTGATGAAGTGAAATCATGTGGGTTTTTTTCTGTTATCATCGATGATGCTAGGAGCTACTAAGATCAACAACTTTCCTTATGCATTCGCTATTTTGAGAATGAACTATCTCCTATAAAAGTTTCCTTATGTTTAGAAATTGTTCTAATGATGGAAATGCTGAAGAGATTGCTTTACTAAAGTATTTTTGATCAGTTGGGAATAAGTGATCTTCTTATAATAGCGCAGACTTATTACGGAGCCTAAGCCATGTCAGGAAAACATGCCGGATTAGCCTACATTGCTATGCTTACAAAGTTGCCTTAGATCTAACAGACATGTGTAAATCTGTAGAAAGCTCAAATATTTTATGTAATGGTCTTCAGGTATTATATTATGTGCATTTCTCAAAACCATCTCACCACGATAACCTGAAGAAAGTAGCAGATCTCGTACAAACAGGCCAAGGCTTGAAGAAAAGTTCTATTGAAATATCTGCTCAGAGCACGACAAGATTGACATGCAGATATAAAAACTGTGATCAACACAATTTTAAGAGACAGTGTAGTAATGTCAATTGTTAGAGCAGGAGAGGAAGTCACTCAGGGAGAATGACAAGACGGAGCGAAAAGATTTTGGAGAACTCATGTTTACTTGAAGGTCTTTGATGTTACAACTGAACGATTGAATGAAAGAATCAATGAAGAATCACTAAAGTTAGCTGAAGCTTTTAATGGACTTTTGGATTAGAGTTTTGAAAAATCGAAAGCCTTCCTTGAACATTATGATGGGACACTGAGACTAGACACCACTCTACTTCAAGCAATAATGGCAATAGCTAATAATAATTTACTTAAATCTAGATCATTCTTACAACAAAATTTAAACGGATTGTGGGAATTCTCACTGGTCATTGCCCGGCCAAATACCACCTCAAAAAAATGGGGCTGGTCTCGGAAGACTCTTGTCGATTCTGCTCCTTCGGAACTGAATCGGCTCAACACCTGCTGTGCGAATGCGAGGCTCTCGCACGGAGAAGATTTACGGCTCTTGGAAATGGTTTTGTTAGCCCGGAAGAGGTCCGTGGTGTTGATCCCGGGACCCTTATTGGTTTCGTAAGAGACCTGAATGGGATCTGGGATGATCACTAGAAGGGGAAGTATACCACAATAGACCTATATGGGTCGCAGTGGTGAGGAGGCTTATCACTCCTCTATCCAAAAAAAAAAAATTATTATAATATAATAATATAAGCAAAGCATGTATTGATTGATCAAGACATTTTGTAAATGTGAATATGTGACAATAATTTTTAACCTACCTTATAAAATGTTTGAAGGAAACCAGAAGTCATGAAACAACATCAGGCGTGTTTCAAACGACTGAAGCAAACGAAACCGAAACGTTTTGTCTCGATAGTATGCGTTGGTCTCCCCTACCACCACGCTAAACCAGTCATTCCGGTTTGAATCAAACATACTAAGGCAAAACAAAACTGTTTGAGGCTGTTTTGTTTGATGCAGTGTGCGTTCGGCCTAAAAAAGATAAATCTTTTGACATAAGAATCCCTAAATCCTTAAACTTAGTAGCTGTATTTAATAACTGAAAATCAATGTTATAATTATTAATAATTATATGATGTAATCCTCTATGATATGATATGTCTCAGAATTTTTAGTACCTATACAGTTGAAGTTTATTATCTTTGCACCAAATAAATAATCCGTCTAAATTTTTTTGCAAAATTTGGCAATCATAACTAGTTTTAAAATTGGAAATAATTTTCAAATCTTTAGTGTACATTAAATATTAACAATTGAGGAGTTATTTACAGAAAGTGCCTTAGTCCAAAACTACGACTTTTCAGGAGAAAGGAAAAACAGTCTGACATTAACTGTGTCTGTCATTTGCTGACGGTATTTTAACAATTTATTCATAATACATTTTAAAACAGTATTTTAACAGTCAAAAGTTTAGCTGTTGTTATTAATAATGGAAAATACATTGAAATTATCGGTACACGGACAATGGTTGTTTTTGTAAAGAAAGTAAGACTAAATTTAATACGTGACAAGCTTTACAACTAGTTTTTGTCAAAAAATGAAGACCAAAATTGTAAAATTTATTGGGAAGCAACGAATTAACATAATTATTATATTATTAAAACAGTTTAAAGTTTAAAATATTATACTTATTACACTTTTTTAATGTATGTAAATAGTACCGGTATGTGTTAATATGGTTAAATGACTGTAAAAATTTCAATAAATAAAAGTTTTCCTGGTTTTTTTTTAGTAAATATATGTATACATAAATACCTTAGTAAAATTATGCAAAACAGCCCCAGCCGGAGACCAGATATCTAGTCATATCCCGTTAGCTTGGAAGCGAGCCTACCACCATTTGCTTTACTTCCGCCCTCCTACCCTCAAACCACAGATATGATTAGATATCTGGTCTCCCTAGCCTAGGTTCGAACCCAGCATCTTCTGATCAGGAAGACGCAACGTTATCCACTAGGCTAAGGCTTCATTAAAGAAAACTGACAAATTAACAAAACTTCAGTTACTTTAAATATTCCGTGTAAAGTAAAAGATAGTTTATCAGCACCATCTAGGAGCGGTTATAACAAAAATGTACCTTCGTCAGCGCCATCTAGGAGTGGTTATAGGAAGTTTGCTTGGTTGTTCTTAAGTTTGAATCTGTATAAATTGTATGTGTGAGAGGTTTATGATGCCTGATGTATTTTTTCTTAGTTTATATTATGAACACCAGATAGAACCATTAAACCTGATAAAAATTATTGATTACTGAAATTTTGGACTAAGGCACTTTTTGCAAATAACTATCCTCAATTGTCAAAACATGAAGTTATATCATTACTGAACAAATTAAACAAAAAAATTCCCAAATTACTAATTACTCTAGGGAACACTGAATTTGTTATATAACTATTATATTTAAAACCACAATAGATTACACATTGATACCTGAAAAACAAATAGCAAGAGAAAAACATAAGTAGATCACAGGAAAACTCATAAAAACTAACTTTTAATCAAAGTTATCTGACTGACTTTATCAAATTCTTTCGTAAAGTCAGTGTATCCACTTGCACTATATTATCCAGTACCCTAGAAGTATAATTTACACATTTTGAGAGTTGGTATTAATGGATCTAACAGGAATAAAGCCATGTTGTGCCCAAGACAAATATGGTTTCATATGAGATACGGCAGCACAAGCAAATTAACGACAATACTTACTTTAGCAGGAGTTGAAAGTATTCTACATGTATGTAGTTGGTGATATTAAATTTTTTAGTTCCTTTATAAAGAGGATAATTCTGGAAAATTTCCAATCATGCGAAAATGTTTTTTGGAAATGCTCAGATTAAAAATAGAATAACAAAGAGATTTAAGTAGGATTTCCTAACAAGCTTTAACAATATAATTTTTGGGATAAGCCTGGACTAAATGATCATTTTGAAGGCAACTTTTTAATTGCATTTGTAATAGTTACATGGGAAATAATTAATTGTTGCACCGATGTCATAATGGGCGACACAAGTATCTCTTTCCAGTTTAACTGATCTGGTATATAATCATAGGCGTGTCCAGGACTTCAGTAGTGATGGTGCCAAAAATTGCTTTCTGTGGGCATAGGATTTGAAGTACCATGCGCAAAAATACAAGGATCCGGGAAGTATTTGAAAATTATTGCCTAAACATTTTTTTATACTATCTGGCAGCCATATAAATTATTTTTCTTTATTCTTTATTTAGTTTAGATAATGAATGTAAAGAACTGTGTCTTTTAGAATTTTTATGTACATGTAAATACAAAGAAGGCCTACAATATTGGTAGGAACACAGAAGTGTAAGTTTTATCAATGTGTATTGTAAAAAAATCAATATAAACAAGGTTAAAGTTTATTATTTTGTACTTGATAAAGTCAAAGTCAAGACCAAAGTGATACACATCACTTGAACATTAAGTATTGAAAGATGATGTTTCATGGCACTTTAGATAGAGTCATCCGACGATCGAATGAACACTGTTCTTGAAGTTGTCAATTATATCACATGTTCTTGCGTTAGTAGCCAGTTCTTGTTCCACAAACGGAATCATCAAGTTTTCTAAACGGTCTTGACGCATTGTAAATCTGAGCTTTGATTTCATGACGCTCAGTTTAGATAATACTAAACTCTAAATTACTCTTTCATTTGTGCAGCTTGTTACAGGCATTGTACAAAATCTATTAACAACAGCTCTAAAGTTTTCATAGGTTGAGCCTCGTTGGAACTTCGATAACCATTCTATCCATTCCGTAACACTTTTAGGCAGATATTTGTATCAGTTTTCCCATGCTTCTTTGATTTCAACAGCTTTAATTCTGCCTCTAGTTCTGCAGAATTGACATTGAATTGTTTTGCGAGAATTTCAAAGTCCTCATTTTCACACTTGTTTTCTGTGATACTTATCACAAAGTCATGAAAAGGCTAGAGTGCACTTTACGGCATACACTGCATACACATTTATACATTAAAACAATCTTAGGTTACCTAGCCTAACCGCCAGGCCTTTATGTATATCGATTACACAAACACAAACGATTACTTGGCTTTTAAACATCGTTTTGTGTACTTTTTACATAGGCAAATATAACAGATTTGAACAAATTTATAAACTTGTGTACAGGAACACATTACAGATTTTACATTTTTTGTAGTAAAAATAACTCACTTGTTTGTATTTGAATGTCCAAATCCTTGATGGTCTCTGGCGTTTTAATAAGCCATTTATACATCATAAAAACAAGTTATTATGAATAAGCGATCCAAAATTAAATAATAAAAGGAACGTAGTACTGACGCATGTACACACTGAACGCATGAACACACTGAGTTGCACTAAGTACTAAACATAAATAAACAGTCACCAGCAGTCCGGCGCGGCGGTACCAGCATCGCAAGTTACTAGCGCTGAGTAAGGTCTGCGGCAACAACGGCAACTACACTTCTACACTACGGGTCTAGCTGCTTCACAAATCAAACGTAAACGTAATGGCCGTCGATGGCACATTTTGTATTGCGGAAAATGCTTTACGAAATTAAAGTTAATTAGAACAATATATGAAGTGGCTTTTAAATAGTGCTTCTACGTTCTACGTAAAAAAGCACAAAAGCAAAAAGCACATTCTGCACAGACCTAATCTCAATCTAGTGGTGGTGCCACGGCACCGGTGGCACCTCCGCTGGACACGCCTATATAATATACCAATGCTAAAGTATTTTGCAAAGGCATTCACAATATATGAACTTTCCGTAAGCCACTTGTTATTCACACAAATTTTGTTTCCAGTATCTGTCCCACAGCTCTTTCTTCATTTAACAAAATTCAAAAACTGTTTTGGACCTTCTACAAGAAAGCATTCAATATTTCATTTGCTATGTTCAATATTTGCTAGTATCCATCTTTTATCAATTGTTTAACCCTACATCTATAATATTAAATTTTTGCTAACTTATCATTACATCCAGATTTATAAGATTTTGTCTTGAATTTATGTTTTAATTTTATATTTTCAATAATTTATTTTGTAAACCAAACCTGGTTTAATTAGTGGTTTCTTTTGGGCTTATTTATCTAAAACAGAATAAATTAATTTGTAAAATTCAGAAGCCACAGTATATATAGACGTCTTCACGTCTTGACTATTAAAGACATCCTCCCCCTCCTTCCAATCACAATATTTAAGATCAGAATAAGTATCACAAAAATTGGGTTTAGCTGGATGAATAAACAATCTCATTCATAGATGGTTCACTTCACAAGACATTACACTAACAAAATCAGGTGCAGCATACTTTATCTAAAAAAGAAAAAAAAAAATACTATTCCTTTGCAAATGCAACCTCAAACAACAATGCAGAGCCTCTCTCTATCTTACGATGGAAAAGATATTTGTATCCTGACTGACTATAAATCTGTCTTGCAAACTTTAAGTCCCCACCGACAGACTCTTGGAGATTATAGGACCTTACTCAAAGAACAACAAGATGCGATAATCGAATTGCCATGTAATGGATTCCCGCCCACTTTGGTGTGATGGGGAATGAAATGGCTGACAGGACTGTAAAGTCTGCGGCTGCAATGTCAAACAAATTATCTTATCAATATTCACTTTGTTTTTCAAACAGCTGCTGCAAAGGAGAAACTCAAACAGTGAACAGCAAGTTGGAGAGAACAGATTTTTGGTAGTACCTTGTTAGCGAATTTCCATAGTAAATATGAACTATTGCAGTGACTCTTATGGTGAGACCTAAAAAAGGCCGGGAGTTGTAAATGAGCACTGCTCATGACCCCCAGAATATGTTTTCGGGTGTCATTATAAAAACTTTATGTATATGTAGGGGTGTTCGCAGTATGGTTTGATAGAATGGGGGGATTTACATATGTTCCTGATTAAAATCAATATAAAATATAAAGATTTGACGATTGCCCCCCAAGAAATTAGGAGATAATCTGTTGTTTCTATTATATTAAAAATCTACCATTATATTATAGTAGTGAATGTGCCGTATTATTGACAGCCAGGCATATCGACTACTACTGCACGTAGTGCAGTGTAGAGACGAGCAAATAGAGGGTGCTGACCGTGATGTGAACAAAGTATAATAAACATACTATAGACATTTACAGCATAGCTGAGAGACTGCCAATGCCATTCTGTAAACAACTGCCCTCCCTCTCACAACAGTCCCAACACTGCTCAGTAGCCCCTCAGTAGGCTTTCTAGTATACTAATCTTGTCATCAGAAAGCAACATTTTATAGCAGATTACGAATAAAGAAATTATGAACAAGTTTGCCTTGTCGATTATTCAAAGAAAAAAACTTCTCCTGTTCAAATCATCAAAAATCCATTTAAAATAATATTACTATTCACTTTTTTTTTAAATTTATTTTGAATACAAAACATTTTCATGGATGGAAAGCACATTCTTCATTTGTATGGTTATCCATTTTGCATATATTGCAGTTGTATTTTCGGAAGAAACATCTGTTTGTTGTATGATTATTTCTTTTACATATTGTTCAGTTTTGTCCTACATTGTTTTGAACATTGTTGGTCTTAAATTCATTTTTGAAATTTGTGAACGGTTTTGGAATTAAGTTGTTAAATGGTTTGTAGGGTTTATATTGGTGGGGTGCTACCCTGTAGTCCAGTTTTTGAAATGTATTTGTTATAATCTTTCTGTTGTATATTTAACCATAATGTGTGTACAATTTCTGTAAGTTACTCTATTTTTTCTGTCATGGTATTAATGGTTTCAAATTGTCTAGTTACCATGCTATTGTGGTTTTCCGTCTTTTTTAAGTATTTTTTGGCTGATTTATTATTATTATTTTTTTTTAAAAGTTGTTAAATTTGTCTTAGATTTTGTTCTAATTCGTCTAGTGTTCTATTCTCCATTGTTATTATATGTTCACCAATTTCAGGTCTTAAAAACTGTACGGTATTACATGTGCTATTATTTGCTTGTCTTCGATGTTTGGGTTCATTCTTCTACATAGGGATTGTATTTGCAAATAAAAGCTTATTAATGGTTCTGTTTGATTATGAATTTTATTTTCTAATATTATTTTGCTTCTAATTTTGTGACTGCTATTGGTGCGAAAAGGTTTATTAGCTCTTTTTTGCATTGTTCCACGTTATTTCCCCTTCTCGATTTTTTTGGATGAAACTTTCATACCAGTTTAAAGCCGATTGGGCCAGATATGTAAGTAATAGATTGATTTATATTTTGGCTGTCCATCCGTTAGCTCTTGAAGCCACTTCGTATCTGAATATAAAAGTATGTATATCTTCAGATGGTAAGCTGTGATATTTCAGTGTTTGTTTTCGTTTTTATTGTATTTGGGTGTTGTTTTGCTTCTTCCTAGATGTGTTCGTCTGTTTCCTTTGATTGGACTATTTTAAATTTTGACCAAACTTATTGGTTTCCAAGTTTTACACATTTGAAAATTTTTGTGACATGTCATGATTTTGTTCAATGAAATCATGTTCTATGAAATTTGATCTGGTATGTCCGCTTCGACTTCCATTTGCTATCGGGTTACTCTAACGCGTCTGGCTTGTTAGTTTTATTCCATTGAGTTTTTTTTTTAAATCTATTTGATATTATTAATTACTATTAGTTATTTTCTTGTTATTTATTTAAAAATCTTAATTTAAGGTGTTGGTGTTTACCCCAATAGTTACACTTTGTAACTAATTATCTATCAAAATAAAATAATATATTCATATTGTTAGTACTTTTCAATCAGTGTCTAATTTTATCAAAATAATATTAAACCAATTTTATTCTTACTTAATTTTGTGTTGCATGATAATTTCATTTCATGTTGAAATATCATTTATATGTTATTATGTTTTTGTATTCCTTTAAATCGTTTAACTATCTATAAGTACCTACTACTGGTATTTAAAATGTACAGTACTGTATTGTAGTTTTTTATTGTTGTTTTCTTACAATATTTTCTTATTATCAATTAATGTAAATTTATTTTTGTATTTTGCAACTATAGATTACATTTGTATTAAATTCAAATAGCTAGTTTACTACTTCAACATGTTACATTACATGTTACTACCAGTATCAAGGATTTTTTTTACACCAAGCATTTTACACCAAACTTATTTTATATTATGATGTCTTCTTCTATTTACAAAAGTAGTCATGTATTATTTTTGTTAATAAAATTATGCTGAATTTGAGTATTTGTGTTATTTTATAAATTACATAGAGACATAGAGCCTTTAATCCTTTTTTCCATAAAAATATTTTTATGAAAAACTTTAAGTTATTTTATTTAACTGTAAATTTTAAGTTACCTAATGGGTTGTTTTCAGAGAATTAAATAACACAAAAAAAAACAATTATGCGTAGCTATTTTTGTTTTTGCCCTAAAATGGCATAAAATGTCTGCTTTAATTGGGTGGGAACCCACAGTCAGGTTGGGGGGGGGGGGGGGGGGGTGGGCCAGGGGCGCGGGGGGGGGGGGGGGGGGGGGGGATTGGCACTCCTGTGTATATGTAACAGGCGTATTTTAGTCTGATTTGGTCCAAATTTGGTATACAAGTTGGTATTTTAATTCACTAGGACGAGTTCGTTAGCCAAAAAGTCCAACAACCACAAGCACGTTTTTTGACCGAAAGTAACATTTTTCTGACTGTACTAGAATAACTTTTGGGTTTTATCTAAAAAAATTAATAAAAAATATTATTTAGCAATTTTTTTACACGACCTTATTAGCCCGTCTGGTTTCCCCAAAATATATCAAAACGTAATATACTATACAAACAAGTAAACGTTTAAAATCCACGAGAAGCTAGTTTGTCCACTACGAGTGAAGCAAAGCAAGAGAGGTTGGAGGCTAAGGTGGACAAAAATTCTACTAATATATTTTGTATACGCAGTCAGCTAATCAACGCCTCCGTGATTAGACCCATTTCCCCAAATAGTTGGTTGACGCCCTAAAACATAAAAAAAATACAGTAAACTTAATTTTGGAAATTCGATCAATTAATTCATGTCAGCGGTTCAGCTGCGTGGTAGAATTATTTATCTTGCAATCAAAATACGACCAATCATAATGTGTATTCTCCGGGGGCCAATTATAATGCACAAAAGCTGATTAAAATCACCACTTAAAAAAAAAAAAAAAACCGGCAGGATCGAATTTGATGAAACTTATTTCAGATTATATTGAAGTTAATTCGCTTGGATTGGTATCCAAACAAAGTCGATATCATTATTATTAGTGAGATTTCATGTATAAATTCATAGAATTCATAGGTAGTACATATTGACAGTTGACACACACCCTCACCCGCGCAAGCACACAAGTCTGTTTAAAAATACTGTAGTGTACTTGAAATATAAAAATATGTTCAAAATTTGAATCTTATTTTCGGATCCATTGAAGTTTTCTATCCTGGGAAGTTAATTATTTTAATTTTCAAGGAAATAAAAAAAAACTGTAGAGGCCGTATGGATATTTAAGCATTAAATTAATTAGTTTTTTATTTGTAATTAGCTGATCTGTTGTAAATTAATAAGAGCTGACTATCGTAAGAAACTGGAAGAGTGATGTAGGCCTAATGTGCAATTTTTTTTTAACATCGATATGTTATTACGATACTTTACTAAACAATTGTTTCAAGAATTATGTAAACACGCGAATTTGACTAATTATTCTGGAAATTCGTAATTGAATAAAATTTTCATTCTAAATGTTTGAGTAGTTACATTCATTACTGTGTGTTATTTCAGTCGTAATATTTTTCAAACTAAAAAGTTTATTTAATTTGTTTGTAAATATAATCTGTTGGAAATTGTAGTATAATCTACTTAGAAAAAACCGAACCCTTATAAGAAAACGTTTCTGTATATTTTCTTCCCATTTTTGTAAAATCTTCGGGACTGTTGGTGGCGCTTCTTCAGTTTTTATCATACTGTATTATAATCATATAAAATGGTAAACATTTTCATTTTAGTTGTAGATAGAATAAATAGAATAGATCGATACTGAGTTCGAGACTTGATATTCTAAAACGAGACGAAACCCATTCAAGCCTCGTGCATCACTAATCTTGGAGAATATCTTGAAATCTACAAAAGTTTTGGTGTTCTTAAACAAAGCTCTTTCAAACAATACCCCACAATATAATAAACAAACTATTTATTTCTTGGGGAACCAAACTTTTTTCACCTTACATCTATTAGGGGATAGGAAGTGAACTATTTGTTGAGTTGTACCGTAATACTATAATATATAGGTTAGCATGATTAAATAACTATGTAAAATTTCAACTTGATACCTTTATCAGTTCTTGAGATTTTATATTTTTATTAGACAGACAGACTATATTTATGTCCTAATGAGAGACACAAATTTATTTTTATATTCGGAACCCTAAAAATAATAGGAAATAGAACTATATTTGATCATTTTGAGGTTAGAATATTTTGTGGTTTGCTGAACGATAAAAAGAACGAAATAATGTTTCACTTAAATGAAGGTGGTTAACAATAATGTTTTGCTTCTCCGGGTCCTTCTTTGTTAGAATACAAATTGTAATTATTAAAACCTTATAACCTACTTCAAAGCCAATTCTTGACAATTAGCTGTTTGTTTTCGTATAGGCCAGATCTAATAGGTGGATCTCTTTATCATAATATTGTGTTCTTCTTGTTGGGGTCAGACCACACAGTTTCTTTAAAACCGCACATGTTGCACACAAAGATAAAACCGGAACGTAGTCCACGCGTTATTTCCCTTGTAAGGATCAAATTACTAAAAGAACAACCGAACTGTGGGGCGTGATTGTTCAGTAGTTTTAACTTTTCAAATAAGTAGGCTATATCAATAATTCGCCTTCCTTGAACCACTTCATGCTCATGACATTCGTCTTCTGACACTTCTTCAATAACAAGGTCTTGAAGTGGAGTTTCATTGTCCGGCTCCGGGCTGCAGAGATCATCATTACTATGGCTCGAAGTGGTAGCACTGTTTGTTCCTTCATTTTTACTGGCGGTCGAAGGCAAGCATTTATAAGATTTTAAAATACGCCACTCCTGAAGACGTTCGCCTCCACGATTTTTACGCGGCTTTTTTATCTTACGCCGACATTTGCTGCCCATTTCGACATATAGCTAAAACTAACAAAAGATAATTCAAGAAAACGCGCTAAACTAAAATCATAACTGCGCTACTTGCCTAAAATCATAACTGTACACAACTTAAATCATAAGACAACAAAAGCAAACACTGTAGTAAACTAAAATTCACAAAAAAACTAAAAGGCGCTGACCCATTCACTCAGACATCTTGACAGCAACAACTATTGTAACCTAGTACGTACTATTGTCTTAATTAAGTTCCCGCTTTCACCCCACTCCTCCTTGGTGAGTCATCCACAAAGAAATAATAAGCACCGCCGTGTTGGGCTACTCGCATCCCTTCGAAGACCAGACAGAGTAAAATCGACTCGACACCACCATTCAAATCATACAATGTTTATCCACTGTGTATATATATTTCTAGCAGTATTATTAGTCGATCAAGCTTACAGCCAGCACAGTGCATTAATTAAGAAAATATAATTTAGGCCTAAGTCTTACTGCCATATTTTTTATAATTGATTTGGGAGTTATTAAGATGATATAAAGTAAATGTCATCAGAACTTTACTCAAATGGCCATGTATAACTAGAAATATTAAACGAAAAAATTATTTGATTTCTTCCATAACTATCTACTAATTACAACAATTACATATAATAAACTCTAAACATATAATTACGTATAAAGAGATCAAAGAAATAACCGCCTTGATAATTTAATTTGACAGACATGTTAGCACTTTCGTAACCTTGTAACGTTTGAAGCAAAAACTATTCCCGCGCTGAAACTGAAGTAAGATATTGTATATCACTCCGCAGCTAGTTTTGGAGCACGGCCGGTAGAGCGCAGTCGGGCGGCTAGAAAGTAATTCGCTGCAACAATCTCGTTTGACCCCAAATTTTGTGGGTATTTCTTATCCGATTTTTATTATTATTTTTTTAAATTAAACATAATGAAACTTGTAATGCTTTTTGTTTTTATAATTTTTAAAAACTTGCCTTGAACATGACAAAAAATATTGTAAACTAATCCATGTTTATTAGTTTATTTATAAAAACATAAATTGCTATTTTTAAAATTTAGTCCACGAGTTGCATTTAGGATTATATTACCTTTTAAACGACACCGCATTTGTAATTTTCGGTTGAAAAATAACGACAAAATTAGGGTGTATTCGTTAGCATTGCGCTTATGGAGAATCAATCCAATATGGCCGACGAGGGGAGCGTGGCCTTAAACAACCTTCGGTACCACAGGATGTCTGTATCTCCTAGTTATCCTCATATCGAGTGTAGGGACATTCAGTTGGGTAATAGCCTAATCCCAACTGAGTGTATACCCAACTCGTATACCGAACTAATCATGTAACCATCAACCATCATTACTTGACAATGATTTTAGGAAGCAGTGGTAGGAAGTGATTGATCCCAAACACAGTGTTACTACCAACAGCGCGAAGTATATCAGTAGGCCTATATTTATACAACTTTGCAACAGCTATCGTTTATCTACACGTATATGAGTAATGCACCTCTAACAATATAGGTATTTTCAAAATGTTAGCTCTGCGTTTATCGAAAATAGAAATGTATAGTCTATGTTTCTGAGCAATACTTTCAATAATATCTATATATCACACATTTTAAATTATAGTTTTGATGTCCTTAATCAAACGGTACTCAACACGACAGTACAAAAACAAAATATATTTTTGGGGTAGCCTATCATACTTTAAAAAAAAATTGATAAATCAAATATTTCTAAGAAATTTGACGGTTAACAAACAGGCAGATAAACGAGTGATCATACAAGGGTTTTGTTGTTTTATTTATCGAAAGTTGTAGAACCTTAGAACACCATTAAAACGTATACAAATATTTTTATAAAACTATAAAAGAGACTTACGAAAAGCGATTTTTTTAAACTAAAAAAAAAAAAAACAACTGTAAATAAAACAGTTGTTACCACAAGATTAACAAAAGTCACAATTTACAAGCTTGTATAATATTTTTACATTCATTCAGATGCAATACAATTTTGAATTATTTACATTTATGTTTTAGGCTTCATTAAACAGTAGCCACAAAAACTACTGTGAAGATCACTAATGAAATTTAAAACGATGCAGGCAGGTCTTCAAGGTCACCCCTTGACATATACATAGAAATATAGATTTAAATCCAAAACAACAACAACATTAAAAGTATGGTATTCCGGAAATGCTTTAAGATTTAGGCGTAATTTGGGAATTCCGAAGCAGAAGATCTAAGGACATCAGATACATTAAACTTGTTATAGACAAAATTATTTTATTTTATGGTCACCATTTGACTTAATGGTATTTATGAAAGTTTATGTTAACACAGTGTACTTTTATGTGTGATACTATATGTTCTTAGTTTCTGAAACATTCATTTGGCGTTTAAAATAAAACTTTAATTATAGAAATATAAGGATAGCCTGCAATGTATGTATGAAGTTATGCAAATCACATAATTATAATTATAATAATTTTATTATGGTGATTGAGTTAATATTCATATCCAGGAACTAAACAAAACAAAAATAGAGTATTATGCCTAGCTGGGAGATTAAAAAAGTAGCCAAGTTATGAAATATAAGTTAAAGGTTTCAACATTAGGTGAAAATGAGGGCAAATTAACTTTATAATTTGTAATATTACATCTATTTTCTAATGTAGCGATCGCATGGGGTGCCGACGTAGCCGGCGTCTTTTTCATTTTCGTTCTAAAATCATATTTTAAACTAAAAGCTATAAACTAAAATATAAACTTTTCTCCCCTGAATATGTAACTATAAACACTGTCCTATATTACAACAAACCGTGTAATTGATACCTTTCCTAATGTGTATATTGCCTTAAGAATGTTGCTTACTCTCCCGATATCAGTGGCCAGCGATAGAAAGGAGTTTTTACAAACTGAAAATAATAAAACATTACCTGCGATCGACCTTTTCTCAGGACCGACTAAGTGGAATGGCAACATTGGCAATTGGAAATTAAATTTTAAACACTATTGATAATGATTCAAATTTTAAGTACTTTGCCGAGCTTAAGGCGAGAAAAGTAGTCTGTGTTTTTAAAAGTTTGTTCATAAGAAGTCTTTTATGATACAGTACTTGTTATTCTAATAGTCAATTTTTCGTTTAATGTAAATACAAAAACATATGTTTGTTATTTTATTTTAAGATTTGATACTGTATCAATTTTCAAAGACTTTGCCAAGCTTATGGAGAGAAAAGTTTATTTTTAATTAATGTTTGTTCATAAAAAGTCTTTTATAATATGTATTATTCTATTAGTCAGTTTCTATTTAATGTAAATATAAAATACGATATAATGTTTGTTATTTTCTTTTTAAGGTTTTTATTCTTAATTATGTGCAGTTCACTATAACACATTATATATTATGTAAGATAATATCATTACATTTTGTCATGTACAATGCCAATAATGTCGTGCAAAAGTATGTGTGTTTAGTTTGCTATTAATTTCTTTCAAGATAAGGACATACTTTTGATTAATTATATTACACGTTTCAAACAGTTTGCACATATGATCACCTATTTCTTGATTGACATTTAACACTTCCATATTTTGCATACAATTTTAAATCTATGATAAGCTACAGGAGTGCCCATCCCCCCCAAAGCCTATGGCGCAAATCCCCCCCCAAAACTTGCCTTTGGGTTCCCTCTCCCAAATAAAGTAGACATTTTATGCCATTTTAGCAAAAAAAAAAAAAAAAAAACATAATAACGCATAATTGTTTTATTTTTTTTTCTTAAAAGTATTATTTTATTCTCTGAAAACAACCCATTAGGTAACTTAAAGTTTACAGTTAAATCCAATAACTTATTAAAGTTTTTCATAAAAATATGTTTATGGAAAAAAGGAGGTTCTACGTAATTTATAAAATAATACAAATACACAAATTCAGTAAGATTTATTAACAAAAACAACACATTACTACTTTTGAAAGTAGCAGAAGACGTCATAATATTAAATAAGTCCTTTAACCTCTAATGCTTGGTGAAAAGGAAATCCTTGTTATTGGTGGTAATCGTATGTAATATAACATGTTAAAGTATTAAACTAGCTATTCGAATTTAATAAAAAAAGTAATATATAGTTAAAAAAATACAAAAATAAATTTACATTCATTGATAATAATTAAGAAAATGTTGTAAGAAAATAACAATAAAAAACTACAATACATTTTGAAGACCAGTAGTAGGTACTAATCGATTTGGAAGAATACAAAAACATAATACAAAACAATGATATTTCATGCAACACAAAACTAAGTGAGAATAAAATTGTTTTAATATTATTTTGATAAAATTAGACATTGATTGAAAAGTAGTTACAAAGTGTAAGTATTGGGGTAAAAACGAATAGCCTAAATTAAGATTTTTAAATAAATAACAAAAAAATACTAATAATAATAATAATAATAATAATAATAATAATAATAATAATAATA
>JAGFPH010000120.1:1041365-1053558 GCA_018207615.1 Philaenus spumarius | reverse complement strand
TACTGAGACATTATATAAAATGTATTGTACCTACAAAAAAAAAAAAAGAAGAAACACGTTCATTTCTGCACTCTAAATGCCTGCTATTATTACAGTCGGTTGGATTTGAATTGTACAGTTGAAGTAGATATGAGTTAAAGGTAAGTTTATATCAAATATTATTTGTAATTTAACTAGGCCTATTAATTGCATTAAATAAGTTTTATTTTCATAAAACAAAATGAGTAAAATAACATGATAAACAAAACTAAATATTTATTTCTACAATTTTTGAGTTTAGGTTACTTTTTTAAAACGGCAACAGGAAACAAGTTAGGCTATTTGACAAGGCAAGGACCGAATTTTTGAAACGCTATTAGGTTAATATTAAAATTAATGCATTTATATAAAAACTTTACACTAAACAAAATAATTTTCCAGTTTGGTTTTTGGCAAATGCGTACGGTATGCGATAAGTTTAAAAAATACAATTAGCGCTGGAATCTGAGGCCTAATAATATACTTTTATGGTGTATTGTATATTTTGTGGGATCGGCCTAGGTCTAGGACGTACAGTACCAGTAACTGTAAACTGAGGGGTGAGCCTGGTGTGCCTTTGTTTGTCAGCTTTGAGCTTTGTCTTTGTCCAGCCCCGAAGGCAGGAGAGTGCGGACTGTTGAACTTGAGTGAGAATGGAACATTTTTAGTTTTTTACAATGACAAACATTTTGGGCTAACAAAAGTAGACAGTTGGTGTTTTATGGGGCTTTTACAATTACATATTTGTGATTTAAACACTTTGCAAAACGTACCGATAGCCTTTACCGAAGAGAGGTGTGTTTATTTTGCAAACAGTTGATATTGAAACATCTATCTGTTATAACACGACAACAGTTTAAAGTTATATCAAATAATTCTTGGAAGTGTTAAATTACAGGTAAGTTAATACATAGCATACTTCTAACATTTTTAATCAATTTGCTAATCTGGTTTGTGAAATAAAGACAGGTTTAATAAATAATATTATTTTTAGGTTATGTCAGAAAGTTTTATTTATTAATATGGCTTGTGATTGTAATAAATTATTAATATTGTTTCTTTGCCTATTAGAAAGTAGATTAATAAGTCTTTATAGGCTATATAAATAAATATTGAATTACAAATTATTTTAATATCTTTTTTGACATTAGGGAAGTACATAGGCTACTCAAAACAACAATAATAGCCTAGCCTATATTTTGGATTAATACATTTCTAAATAAACAGTTAAATAATTGAAAAATTAGGCCTACAAAAAGGATTCTATATATCTATTAAAGAAATATTATAATGAAGTTCTTGTTCACAGTATCTATGTAGAAACCCATTTCGGTGCGAATTTACTATACGACCCTAAGCCAACATAAATGCAAGATAAGAAAATAGCTTGAAGATCTAACTTATAGTCTTTAATCACAATATGTTTGGCGCAGGCTAACCTTTGGCAACAGAAATGCATGAACCTAAAAGGTTCTAACCTATAGTATTTAGTCACAGTATGTTTACCTGTATTCAACATTTAACAGTAGAATGTAAAACGTTTGTCTGCAAAAATATTAGGCTAGGATCAAATAGTAAACTTGTATGTTTACCTGTATTTAACATTTAACAGTAGAATGTGAAAAAAGGTTGTCATCTGCAAAATTATATATGCCAAGGGTCAAAAATAGTAAATTTAAGCTGCCATTCACTTTTTTTTGTTATAGCCTAACTATTAATTTGTAAAAACAAATGAATGCTACCTCAAAAAAATATAATTTTGTGTTTGAACAATTTCTTATTTAATCTGTCAGCTTGATTCTAAATACCAGTTTACAACCCTTAAAATTTGTAACCTAACTAAATGTTTAGTATACAGTAACTTAGGTCTAATGGTATTTAACACAAATTCTTTATTTGATTATAATCTTAACTCTTATCATATGTTATTTAAAATTAACAGCTTTCAAAATAGTAGTCCTATATTAATAAGTGTTGTGGAGTTTGAATAATAAGTTTGAATGTTTTAAAATGATTCAAAAAGAAAAAAATAGAAAAGATAAGTAGCCTAAATGAGTGGGCCTATTTTGTATTCCCTATCACAAACTAAAACTTTGTAAATTAATTATTTGTTGAAGTTTTTACGTTCCTGTCATACAAGGTACCAGTATTGCCAAACTAACATTAGCAATGTTTAGATTATAGGTCATACACAGTATTTGCAACTATTCTGTGTAAAAGGTCAAGGAAAATATACAAAGTTTAAAATTCTAACAAGTAAAATAATCATACAAAATATAATAACAACCTAGAACTAATTAAAAAGATAGAATATAAAATGGGTACTTTTGTAGCTTACACCAATATCATACTTAAGTTAATATAAACACAAATGAAAACAATATGACTTCTTTGATTTTAACAACACATATACACAAAATAATAAATCATATCGAGCTTTCAGCATCAGCCCACGGTATCTATGTTTTGTTCATCTTGTTAGAAAAATTCCATTAAAAACCTAATAATACAAGAAAAACAATTTACATATAATATATTATCTCAGACCAATTTGACATTGTAGAAACAAACATGATTAACGACAAAGTTTGAATAGATAACCAAACAATAAATATAAATACATTTAATATAATATAGGGCATAATATTATGGTATTGTTTTTATAAAAAAAAGTGAGCCATTGCATTAGTTTTTGTTTTTATATAAGCTCAAATGACAATTTAGGCCTATATCAAAACCATTATAAATTATTGCATCTAAATACTTGTATATTTAGTGATAATAGGTTACAATGATTTGAAGCTTTCCACACCTGCAAATAAATGCAAATATGTTTATTGCAAGTGATAATATTAATAAAGATAGTTTGATCACATTTGTATATTCTACTACTTACTTGTTTAATGTCTCTTTATTTGAAAGTATTACAAATAGGCCAATAGCTATAGGCTTACATCCTACATAAATCAATCTGTTGATAAGTATTATATCTTATACTAGATGAAGTTTATCATTAGGCCTTTAGAGAATTATTATCTACATTTTTCATATCTAACCTAACTAATAATGTATTTAGTTTGTTTTAATATCAGACCAGTGACCAGTGGCATATTATTTTGATTAAATACTGTGCATTTTTATGTTAAATAATAGTTTTAAAACACAAGGGAAAATTTGTTTATTAAACTCGTACATTTTGATAATTTTAATTACTTTATAAAAGAATAAGGATTATATTGGCAAATCACTTAAATTAATATGTAATAAATTTTAAGTGATTTCAGTTGAAATATTTTGTTTCATAGTGATTTGCTGTGTGTGCTGTTGGAGGACCAATCTATAACATGTGATACGAAGGGTCATGAAAAGGCATCTAAACTAATTAGAATTTTGCAGGAAGAGGACCTAAGCTGTCTTTTAAAACGTTGAAGTTTATTTCCTTCGTTGTAGCTAGGTATGTACCACATCTTTATGTGAAGATTATACCAATATTATAGGCTAGTACAGACTTTCTATAGCTGCCGTAACTTATTCTTACAAGAAATTAAGTTTTTAAAGAAAAAAAAAACAGTAGGCCTACCTACAGTAATCTCCCCTCAAAAACACTTGCTAATAGAACTAAAAACAAAATAAAATCAATTTCTCAGCTTGAAATCGTATATAGGCTATATATATTGTTTTATTAAATCTTTAATCGGTACCTATATTTTTGTATGGCTTAGTCATACATACTGTCAATTTGTGATGTAATACATTGTGGTAAGCATTTCATACAATAGAAAATTATTTTTACATCTTAGTAATATTTTTGTTGTATTCATTACTTTGATTTAAATTTAAAAAAAAAAAACTACTTTAGTAGTGTTAAAACCCTCTGAGGATGATGACCATGTCATCGAAATGTACATAAGGGTAAGGTATTAAACTTAACTTACAATTTAGTTGTTTAGTTATAGTTTTTGCTCCTTGTTTTGTGGTGCGGGTTTTTATTTAAATCAGTGTGATTTTGTCTCCACAGTGCTCTTTTATTTGTTTAATATTCATTACTTGTTTTGCCTGTAAGTAAATATACCTCCCCTCCCATCCTTACTAATTGAAACGTCAAAATGTTGAATTTCAACCTCAACTAAATGCATACTTACCTCCTGAAAGAAGTTTTTTCTAAACACTAAAATTGCCCAATAAAAACAAGCTTATTTTTACTCAAGAAATAATAGAAGTACGGTAATTTAAAGGCGTAAATTATATAGGTAATAGTGAAATATTTTTACAAATAGTTAAGTAATTGTGTACATTAACCCAAACAAACTTTACCTCATTATTTTATAAGTATAAAAGTATAGATATCTTAATTCAATATGAAACCTAAGGATCTATATCACTTACGGAAGAATGCTTAAAAGATCTTTAAAATTAGAATATGTTTTAAATGTTATGCACCATTTGATTTTATATATACTTATGAAATTTGTATAAGAGTTTAAGCATTAGCTGCTGGGTCACTACTTTATGCGGCCTCTAGGTGTGGTGTAGGTTTGTGTACTCATCGACAGTGTAAAGGTACATACTCAATGCTGTGTTTGTTAATATTTCGCCTGAACAGCCAAATTGGGTTCTCAAATTTTAAACATTTTTTGGGGGAGTTCATAAATTTCCCCGGACCCCTTTTGCCAAAGGAGGAGAGGGTATCCTTAATCCCATACCCCGGTCCAGCCCCCCTAAAAAATATCATATGGGCTGTACTCTACTCATGTTAATACTGAAAAAAATATGTCATTAAAAACAAAATACAGTAAACAAAATAATATGTACCTATTGTTTAGAAGTTGTTTTTTAATATTATTTCCTGCGTTTACAGGCAAATTTTTGTACAGAGCTATAATCAAGGATCTATGTTTTTTTATTTACGAGTGGTATTTTGAACCTGAATAGTTTCTTTTTTTGTGCTTTGTAAATTTATAATAAGCTTTAGGAACTGAAGTCTACTCTGCAGCATTTCTTGATTGTTATATCTATCATTTATTTTATCTTTTATCTAGTATAACTATTACTGCATATTTCTGTTACAGTTTTCGTACAAAGGCTATGAAAAATAATGATATTGCGACCCAGCTCAAAATAGAAGAGATTCTGAAATATTGGCTAAACTATGCTCCATTACAGATACTAAATCAGCAAAAGAAAAAGTAGAATTGTCTTTTGTTGAAACATTAAATGTTTAAGAATTTTCTCAGTAAATCTTTATTGACCATCTATATATTGGACTGTTTGTCTATTTTATACTCAATTTGTCAACTTAGGACCTAAGATTTTTTCATTCATAGTCATAATTTTACCTACATTTAAATATAAAACACTTTTCAATATGGTAAACATTGACTGAACAGTACAAAAGTTAAGAATAATAAATTAGTTTAAATTATAAAAATACACACAATAAATTAAACATAAAGGTAACAAATTAATTTAAATATTTTCATTTCAAACTGTTTAAAATAAATTGTTACATGCCACACCAAAAACCTGAAAGTTAAATAATTCTAGTTTTTTTGAAAAAGTAGAATTGTCTTTAGTCGAAACATTAAAATGTTAAAGAATTTTCAGAGTCAGTAAATCTTTATTGACCATCTATATTGGACTTTTTATCTATTTTATACTCAATTTGTCAACTTAGGATCTAAGATTGTTTCATTCATAGTCATAATTTTACCTACATTTAAATATAAAACACTTTTAAATATTATGGTAAACATTGAGGAACAGTACAAAAGTTAAGAACAATAAATTAGTTTAAATTATAAAAATACACACAATAAATTAAACATAAAGGTAACAAATTAATTTAAATATTTTCATTTCAAACGGTTTAAAATAAATTGTTATATGCCACACCAAAAACCTGAAAGTAAGTAATTCTAGTTTTGTTGAAAAAGTAGAATTGTCTTTAGTCAAAACATTAAAATGTTTAAGAATTTTTAGGGTCAGTAAATCTATATTGGACTTTTTATCTATTTTATACTCAATTTGTTATCTTAGGATCTAAGATTGTTTCATTCATAGTCATAATGTTACCTACATTTAAACATAAAACATATTTAAATATGGTAAACATTTAGTGAACAGTACAGAAGTTAAGCACAATAAATTAGTTTAAATTATTTAAAAAAACACACAATAAATTAAATATAAAAGTAACAAATTAATTTAAAATTTTTATTTCAAACTGTTTAAAATAAATTATTATATGCCACACCAAAAACCTAAAAGTAAATTAATAAGAATAGAAGAGGCATTCTACAATGGTAAAGTCAAAACGTAGTTTTCTTGAAATCTAATGTCTTATTTTATTTATTGCCCACATAATTTTACAAAAAATAGCAAGGGTATGAAATAGGTGATACTTTCGTAAATGAAAATAACAAATTCTAAACAAACACATACTAATTGTATAAGTACAAATTTCTATCTCAATAATAACACAATTTAAAGCAAGTATCGTACAGTAGTTATTTTTTAACAAGGTCATAAAGTTTATATATGTTTTCTGTACATTTCACCAATTGCATTAACACATATTTTAGAATCCGAAAGTAAGATAACATATTCCAATATTGAGTAAAAGCTATTGTGATAAATTATTAATTTATTCTTTAGTTTAACTGTATTCATTAGATAGAATAGACATTTGGAATTAGGCTGTAATAAGGTTTTTCAGATTATAGACTTTATATTTTTTTCAGCTTAAAGTCATGTCTATTTAAAGCACCAATTAGACCTATGTTGTTTATACATTTACAGAAATATGAGTTCTTCACCTTCTTTAAAAAAATATTGAAGGTAATAAATTATGTCTATTGTAATAAAATATGTTTTATAGAA
Source organism: Philaenus spumarius (assembly GCA_018207615.1). Lineage (NCBI taxonomy): Eukaryota > Metazoa > Arthropoda > Insecta > Hemiptera > Aphrophoridae > Philaenus > Philaenus spumarius. The sequence continues at coordinate 1,046,661 of JAGFPH010000120.1, read as the reverse complement.
TATAGTTTAATTATTTTGTATTCCCATGTTCCTTTAATGCTAATTCGGAGGCTTAAATTTAATAACTTATTTCTTTATGTGCTGATCCAAGTTTTTATTCATGTTCTTTGTTTGATGAGTCAGAAAAAATATAACGTTTACTTTTGTTCTTTTTTAAATTTATCTTATTACATCTTTATCTTTAAAATGTATCTTAATATATATTTTGGAATAAAACAAGTAATAAAATGTTGGTTTTAAGAAAGTAATACATACAAAATGCATGATATGTTTGTGTTTGCCTAACTGAACCGAATATGTTACATAAATACCTTTAATAGGTATGTTATATGGTATGGATTTGTTACATAAATGCCTCAACAATAGGCAAACGTGTGTCATCGCTTAAACAGTGGCTGAAGAAAGGATTGTAAACAATAATAATGCTAAACAAAGGTATTTATATAATACAAAATTACTATAGCCTATATTTTGTGAAAATCTTAAACTTTAACTAATTATGGTATTGTCAAATTTTATTTGTTTGACTTTTTTTATTATACAATACATTTATCTGGGCCATAGATGATCTAAATTAAAGACTGACTTTAATAAATATACTGCAAAAAGTAAAGGTACATATGTATTTTGAATTATGTACAGGCCTCATTTATTTAAAAAAAATTGCTATCAAGGAAGATTTTATAAAAACGAACTGATGTAGGCCTACATTAAAATCATTAAATGTTTCTTTTGTCAATGAAATTAGTGTATTGAATTAAAATGTTCTTTCTTTATGGTATTAAAATGACTAATAAATGGTTGATTATATCTTGGCAAATAAATATAACATATACAGCAATTAATTGGAGGATGTAATTATACGAATGAGAAAATGCAATGTCTTTCCTGTTTAAGCGTATTTTGGCAGATATTTTTTTCAAAATACGACAAATTTGAAAGCACTCTTTCCCATTTCAGATAATCATTCGGCAATAATTTGTATCTAGGTTATTTTTATTAACTGGAATAATTTTGTACTTTTAGTAGTCATTTTACCATTCTAATGGTCGTCATTTTAACGTTTTAGTGTAACGTCTATTTCCCGTTCTGGATCACGTCTTTTTAGCGTGCTGGAAGAACGTATATTTGACGTTTTGAAATAACGACTTTTTACCGTTATGGAGTAACGTCTATTTCTCGTTATAGAACAACGTCTGTTTAACGTTGTACAGTAACGTCACATTTCCTAGTTTTCAACGAGTTTTTAGCTAAAATATGACGTCTTAAGATGACGAGAATCAAACGATGTATTTACGGCAACGCAACAACGAGTTTTAGACGTCTTTTTACCTAATCTTTAACTATTTTGCAACGTCTTTTTAACTATCTTATCGCTGTGACATTTGGGCGGAATATTGACGTACCGTTTAAACCGTTTCTTGACGTTTCGGCTAAACGTGTTTTCCACGGCAATATGACATGCTTGTGCTACGTGGGTACGCGCCGAATTTGCACTCTGGTGGTTATCACATCAACTTGTTGCTCGCGGATCCATTAATTTTTAATGCGCCAGAAAAATCTGTGTTTAATAACACATACTCCCATACAATGTCACGCATGCGCATTTCAGTACGTTTGCAGTCAAGGAAACGTATGTAACTTTCTATTTCCCGCCTTTATGAAACTACCCCATATTTGCTAGCGTAAGAATGAAACGCACACAAACTCAATGCTGGTAGTGTACAGTTCTGCCACTTGGCGAGCTGCTGTCAACTCAGAAATTGTTTTTCACTCCTGCCGAGCCTTAAGCTACTGGTAATTTTTTGTTTGTTTTTTTTTTTTTTTTTTGAGGTAATTAAGATCCGTGCCAATTTTGAAATCAATCGTTTAAACAGTTCTACATACAAATTATCTTGTAAAAAACTAATTTGCAGCTAGACGGAAAAAGGAGCATTTTTTTACTTTTTACTGTGAAAGATGCAATAAACAGGCAGATGAATTAATTATTACTCCACATTTTTTAAACACCCAGTATACCATGTGTATACTCGTTTCCTTAACTTTAACGGAAACCTTGAGATTGCCAGAACAGAAGCAATTTAGAAGGTTCCCTAAACTATAAACAAGCCTGAAGATAGATTACGTCTTAGAAGACAAGTAATGTTTTACAAAAGATTACCTACCCACATCCCCTACTACGCTAAATTAGGAGACTACAACTTATAAAATAAAATAAATGAAAACAAATTTTTAAACATGCGTTCCTATCCATGAATAACATAAATAGACTCGAACTAAAAAATAACCCGCAGATAAAATTAATTTATCCTCAGCAAATCTGATATTGTAATGAGACTTGATAGCTTGCAATCTTTTTACTTTTCACCAAATAAACACACTCAAAAAGCATGGGGCGTGATGTTTTCGGAAATTCGCAAGAGTACGATCCATTCTTTTTGGGTGTGTTTATTTTGTGAAAAGTAAAAAGATTGCAAGCTATCAAGTCTCATTACAATATCAGATTTGCTGAGGAAGAATTAATTTTATCTGTGGATTATTTTTTAGTTCGAGTCTATTTATGTTATTCATGGATAGGGAAGCATGTTTAAAATTTGTTTTAATTTATTTTATGTTTTACTTTTTAGTTATAGTCATAGATTGGATTTTTCAGAAAATCTTTGGTCCTCAGAACACCCCCCCCCCCCCCCATCTGAGGGTTAATTTCTTGGTTAATATACGTATGCCAGATTCCAGTCGTAACGCGAAATGCTATACGAAGCAGCCCGAGGCGATCCGGAAAAAGCCGAGGCGACCGTGCATAGGTCCACCCACCGGTTGAACGGTAGTGAGTTGAAGAAAAGCATGTAAAAACCATTTCGTTGCTTTTTTGTATATCTTTTCATTACTAATTATTTTTCTGCTTACTTTTTAGCTAACGTAAACAATAAAACTAACCTAATTAGCAGTATTGAAATATGAATCATAAAAAAACTAGTTTAACAAGTAAAAACCGATTTTTCTTTCAACTAACAACAATAATTATAACTAGAGAATAAGTGCAGTAACAAAAAATCCAGGTGTGCTTAAGGGTCTGCTCCAGTAAACGAGAAAGCAACCGGAAACGCAACCGCTTCTCACTGTATCCCTATCTAAACAGTGCAATTTCTTGCATCTGAACGCTTTGACATTGCCTCATTTCAAACCATTTTATAAGTCTATCTTTTTTAATTGAGTGTTGAAAAAAAAACTGAATATTCTTTATAAAATTTCGAATCCGGCTTGCAAATTATTTTTCATTATTAATTTTGTATTATGTTAGGAAAAAAATTCAAACTTTGTACTTACAAAATGTCAATTATATAACAAATCAAAAGCATTTAAAAAAATGTAAATTGCAAGACGGATGCGTATTGTGACTGTGCTTAAAATGAGACCTTGCAAACAATTTTATGATAAAAAGTAAACGAAATAAATGGTTTGAAATTTAACATTGCTCTTATGGGATAAAAATCCAAGATGGCCGCCACTACAGCAGACCCTTAAGACCACACGGAAGAAGTGTAAACTTCTATGGCGATAATCTGACTTTATGATTTACACTGCAAAAGTATAGAAAATATTGAATAAAAACACAATTTATGAAATGAGTAAGCACATTGTCCATTTCACCAGAGGTATTACCAAGTAAACTATTTTAACACAAGTTACGAAATGAGGAAGCTCAATGTCCATTTCAGAGGTATTACCAAGTAAACTATTTTAACACAACTTACGAAATGAGGAAACACAATGTTCATTTCAGAGGTAAACAATTTCCAAGTAAACTATATACACATGTGTACTATATTTAGCAGAGGGTAACGGAATAGAGCGTGACGGAAAAATCCGATTACCCGCCCACAATTTTTAAACGAGATGCGCGTATAGAATTTCGAAAATAGAAACGTTCGAACTCTTTAAAATATTCGAGTACTTGTAAGTGTAGCAGAGTTGGTTGACGTACTTTATGATTTGACCTTGCTTCTTCTTATATGCAAATTAATTTAAAATGTTGGAAGTAAAGCAAAATTATATGTAGCATGGAATGAGTTTTTTACATAAAAAGAACAAAACTGAACTCCCATTCCGTATCGTGACATTTCTTTGCTTGATCAAATTAAAATCACCCGTATTCTATCAACTGCAGTAATTATTCTCTCAAACACTTTGACTGGTTTTCTCCCAACACCAACATGAAAGCCGTTATATTCGATTAAATGCAGTTCCATAATCGCAACTCGTGACAGTATAATATAAGCTTGCTTCTGACATTCTGTAAAATCGTTTCTGTCAGATTGGTTGCTGTTACAGTTGCATTTCTTTACAAACAGTTGCAATAGCCCGCAGGTTTGTTCACTTTGTGATTGTAAGTTTAGGTTGAATGCAAGGTACGTGTGGTTTAGACGCCAGGAAATTACTTCAAAGACTTTGATGCGTGGTTTGTGTGCAGCACTTTGATTTAATTCAAGTAGATGAAGGTTTCGATAGTGTATGGTAGTAGCACTTGTAATTAAAATTCTAAGAATGAATACATATATGTAGGCTAAGAAGATTGAGTCTACAAAGACGTAATTCGGTCTATTCTAACATTATCTTCGTCCAGTCACTTTTAAACGCTTTTAGTGTTGCTCATTTTTAGGGCACCGTAAATAAAAAACGGAAAAATGTAGGTTCATTATTTGTTTTTGCCGTATTTTTCCCCAAACAATAGTATTAAAGGTTCTCATATACTTATACTTATATTATACTTTAAACAGGCAATTAAGTATCCGATTTTTGTGAAAAAACTGAGAAATATGTATTTCGTTAAAGTGTGTGCACGGCAATACTGTGCATGGTTATTGGTGTTATAACGTAGTTGTCTTGCTGCTCATGGGTATATTGATGTTATCACGTGGTTTTATTAATGCTAATGGGTATATTGATGTTATCACATGGTTTTACCGTTGCTCTTGGATATATTGTTAATATAACGTAGTTTTATTGATGATCATAGGTATAATAATGTTATAACGTGGCTACATTGATGCTCATGGGTATATTGGTGTTATCGTGTTTTTATTGATGGGGTTATATTGATTTTATAACGTCGTTGTATAGATGCCAATGTATATATTAATGTTATAACGTGGTTAGATTGATGCTCATGGGTATATAATATTACGTGGTTGTATTGATGTGGTAAGTATATTGATATTATGACGTCGTTGTATTGATGCCCATGGGTATATTGATGTTATAACGTGGTCGTATTGATGCTCATGAATATATAATA
>JAGFPH010000120.1:1014105-1035300 GCA_018207615.1 Philaenus spumarius | reverse complement strand
ATGAACTAAAATATCTGAATTTGTAATGCAATTTTCGATTTGAATATCATGTGATCAGTCATACATTTTCTACCGACTTCGATAGGTATCAAATCAAAACAAAAATGTTGTTTAACACGTTTGTAATGCATGTTTAGTATTTGTGTAGTTATAATATACAGACTGTCCCAAAAGTCCCGGACCGGTTTAATAACTCCTAAACGAAACTAGCTACAGTAATAATATTTCAGACATGACACCTGGCTACGAAAAACTATTTTTTGAATTGTTAGTCACTATTGCCCCTACCCCCAAAAACCAAATTTGGGGGGGTTGCCCCAAATTTTTAAATGTAAACCCCTATCGAGTGACCCATCATTTTAAAGGTCTCATTGAGTTAATCACAACAGCGCAAACCCGAGGTCGATATCTTGCTCCTGTCCAAAATGGCTGACCTTTTAGTGTTTCTTATGGCCAGAACATGATAGAACTTCGACAACGAATAACACACGAAGCTCAGCAAATACCGGGGGAAATGATACAGAATGTAGTACAGCATCACTATTACAGACTAGCACACTGCGTGACTGTGGAAGGAAAGCAGTTCGAATACTTACTCTAAACCCTGGATATCATCTTTGGTAAGCAACTTTGTTTTTGAGTGTAAAGAAAAACATTTTGTTATTATTACCAAGTATGACAAATTTGTTTTTATACTTTAAACTCTTTTGTGCGTGTGTTTACTTTGTTTTAAAATAATAAAAATGTTTAATACAACCAATGGGGGTCAATTTTAAATTACATGACATGACCATATGAAACACTAAAAGGTCAGCCATTTTGGACAGGAGCAAGATATCGACCTCGGATTTGCGCTGTTGTGTTTAACTCAATGAGACCTTTAAAATGATGGGTCACTCGATAGGGGTTTACATTTAAAAATTTGGGGCAACCCACCCAAATTTGGTTTTTGGGGGCAGGGGCAATAGTGAATAACAACTCAAAAAATAGTTTTTTGTAGCCAGGAGTCATGTCTGAAATATTATTACTGCAGCTAGTTTCGTTTAGGAGTTATTAAACCGGTCCGGGACTTTTGGGACAGTCTGTATACACATACTATTGTTTTAGAACATTTTTCATGTTAAAATATAAACATTTATCGTCTGTAATGATATGGGATCCCAATTTGGAATAAAATTTTATTAGGAAGATCAAAATATTTATGTTGTTTTCAGGGTAGGAAAATGAAGTCGTAAAACGATTAATCCTAGTAAAAATTCCGTATTTTCTATATAGAATACTTCAAACTATGTCTTTCTATGTCAAATCGTTTTTTTTAGTTACAGGCGATAAAAGAAAGACTTGCAGTTATTATATTGGGCCAATAGAGGCTACCGAGGATACCTGCGGTTAGGAATTGATGTCTTGGTAACTAATTGACCAATATGGACGATACTTCGCACACATGTTATTAAATGACTTATCTATGGCCTGTAATTATATGGAATCCCTATACACTGATACTAAGACCAACATTAGTCTGCTAGTATAAATGTATATAAACGATTAAATCAAATAAAAACTATTTAAATACATAAACTGACAAGCGGAAGGAATACATATATTTTAAATAATTCATTATGTATTTGAATTGTTTTTATTTGATGTAATCGTTTCTTTTATAAATCTCAGACAGTTGTCACGGAAAAAAATTGTGGGAAGTGTGACCACGTTACAATATAAATTGTAAACCGAATGAATTTCGTTTTAAATGGCCCTCTAGCGTAATTTGTATTGGTATTATTTGCAAACTAAGCAAATATTACCATAAAGACGGTTATTATTGTCATGTCCAGTTTCTAAATATTATATGTTTCTGTACTTCTGTGAAATTTTTACACTGACATTAGCATGTAACTAGCAAAGGAAAAGAAATAGAAATATCAGGCTTTTTTTTTTCAAAGATAAAATTTATTCAGTGGTAAATACAGCATCAAAATCGGTTCAGTACTTTTTAAGAATAGCCCTACAGTAGAGTAAATCAAGGTTTTCGTAGTCCGTATTGTTAATAACAATTAAAAGCTAAAATATTTATAACTAAACTCTTCGACAAAACCAGGTGTTTTCAAAGCCGTGAAGAACGTGAGAAAACACAAATAGATCAGTACAAAAAGTAAAAGTGATTTATATTTTAGATTATTTTCTCTTATCTTAAAATAAGCGCTAGTTTACGGTATACAAAATATTACTGATTGTTGAACGTGAACGATTATATTATAAAATAAGCTGATAATCATAAGTTAAAAAACACCAGGAAATAATATTTTTTATTACTTTGGATTCATTAAGCGCAAAGTGAAATTATGTGTTCGGCATCTTGATCTTATGGCATCTAAACACCAGGTGCACTTATATTTTTTGTCAGAAGATTCACAGGAATGGAAGAGTGATGTCTGTTTGGATCTCTTCTGGTTACCGTATCTTTATTCTGAATATGCGTACGGTATCAGCTACTACGACTTTTCAGTACTTCAACATTCATTTTATTTTGAGCTTCTCTATTTTGTCTTCTCTATTCAAATCCAATTACACTCTATACACTAAATTTGTATTGTCCCTCTTTGAATTTAACTTTCAAAATCATATTTTCAACTGGGAAATTAATTGCAAATAAAAATAAAAACTGTCCAAACTGGCAAATTAAATACATTCTAATAATATTAATTAGAAATTATTCATTCAAATTATTCAGTTGTTACCATAGACAACAAAATGTTATAGGTTATAAACCTTTAATTAACTATTAATTCAAAATCATATCCAACAAAATCATTTTTCCATTTTAAATGGTTAAAAATTTGTTTGGTCCAGATTTTTTTGAAAAAAGTATTCCGGCTGCCATTTTCGATAGGGTTGTCGTACCTTAATTTGCTTCGTATTAAAATGTTTGTGATTTAAGGACAACAAAATTGATGTGTCACAAAGCGTATATTTACATACAAAAATTTGAATTGCCCCCCACAGAGCCCTTCTGTGAGGAGAGGGGAAGGGTCTTGAAAGATTATAAAAGTAGTTACTAATCAGCCAAAGACATTCCCAAATTTCCATCTTTCTACTTTCCGTTGTATAAAAGTTTCTGAAAAGGTCCCATACTTTTGGAACTCCTTGTATAAACATATAGAGAAAATTTAATACTTTTTAAAATGTTTACAATTAGGACAAAAGTACAAGACATCGAACTAAAAGACAGGATAAAGGTCGGGGTTGAGGATGTATTAATTGATTTCCGTTCTGACATCGCGTGGAGGCAACAACAGAATGGCGGGGAAAACTTTCTTTTATATAACAGAATTTGTAACTGTGTACATACGACATAGCAACAGCGTTTACTCGCAGTACATGCACAGTGTTAGTTACAAATTTACATTCAAAAAATAATGTAACAATTATGTTTAGTTTAATTTATTTAGCATAAGTGATAATTATCATTCAATAAAATTAAAGAACATAGAAAAATTAAGTACACTAAGCATTTGCTCGGATCCAACGCTGTACAAGTGTGTTAGGCCCACAATGTACTATCGCGTAAAGTGAGGAGAGACAATCAACAGAAGGCAGGAGGTACGGCTCGAGTTCACAACAGTAATCATTCTAGGTTTAGGAAAATGGCAACGCTGTGCGATGTTGTCATATTTACAGGCCCACAAGGGGCGATACAGCTAGTTTGTCTCTCTTAAATTTGAACTAACCAATCAAAGAACATCTCCTCACAATTGACCACGGGAAATTATCTCTTTTGGGCAAGAGAGAACTGCAATCAGCGCAGCCCTGGTGGCCTCTCTCCCGAAATAAGCCTCTCGCCCTAAGGTCTAATGTGGGGATATTTTTTTTTTACGAAATTTTCAGCGGGAAATGTTTATTACCGCCTAAATAACGTATTACGATAAAAAAAAGGTGTAGGTCATTGTGGGGATATCCCCACAATGGACTTTCTCCCCACAATGGACCATACAAACAACCGAATCTCCCCACAATTGACCGCTTGCTATCTCTCTCGCCCACTCTCCTCCAACCTCTTTAGTTTATTCGTCATGTTTTCTCTCTTTCTCGTCTGCCTTCTCTGTTGATACACTACACTCTCTTTCCCCTTAAATCTCTCCAGTTTCTTCCACTACTTCCTCTATCCCTTTCTTTCGCTCTCTCTCTATTTCTCTCCAGCTTTTTCTTTCTCTTTCAAATACGATAGGCAGTTAATAGTCATTCAATTGAAAAGTTTTACCAGCAAAGAGATCACAAGAAATAAATAAACGTATCATCGATCTACCAATGCAAAACATTTACATTCGCAAACATCCAACTCAGTTCGTCATGTCTGTACGACAACCCGCTAATTACAAATCGTATAAAACAATAAATCATAAATAAAAAAATGTATGACTGTTTCCAATAAAATTAAAATACCTATTTTATGTTTCTCAAAACACCATTAATTGGTCTGCAATAAATCATCGAGTTGGGAGGTCGCGCCGGCCCACTCTGCCCTACGTGGGCCGTGGTTTCTGTTGGCTTACTGGTAGTGGTAATTAAGTTTGGGAGCTGCGGACATTCTTTGCGCAAACATTGTGACAACAAACATGCGGGCAGAGAACCAGTCAGCTGTTAGGATAGAGTCGTTGTAGTCATACAAACTTGCATAGATAATAAGACTACGTCGTGATGTTTGTTTAAAAAATAATATAAACATAATCTTAAACGTTTGACAATATTCTACTACTAGTCAACACATAGCAAATGTATCGCGCTATATTCGGATGTAGCCTAGTTGATCTATCTCCCGCCACACTCCTATAAATAACATAAATGCATTTCAATTTGATAATTTTTATAGTTTATGGTTCCTTTTCTTGAAAGGTATAACCCTCACGTACCAGTTAAAATCAATCCCAAAAGTAATTAATTAATAATAAGTACACATTTAGTGCTTACATTGCTTTGTATACAGGACAAAATAAAACTAAGATTCAGTTAAAAACTAAAAAACACAAAATACAATTTACACAGCGTTTTGCTGTCAATAGTATTTGATTTTGTTTTATAGAAAGTACGTTGGCACCATTAAAATGGATTTGAAAGTTTAATATAACCTCAAATGTTTCGACGGAAATAAATATTAACATATATAAAACAAAGAACGTTTTTTGATGCATTCGATTATCAACATTTCTTAATTATTCACAAAATACGTTTTCCATCACTTCTACTACACCTCCTGCTTTCTTTCTATTCCCCTACCTCGCTCCTGCTTTCTGTCTATTTTCCTTTCTCTCTCTCAATTCTTTTTTTATCAATTCCTCTACATCACTCCTGCTTGCTTTCTATTCCTCTACCTCTTCCCTGCTACCTATTAGTTCTCCTACCTCACTCCTGCTTTCTTTCAATTAGCCTACCTCACGCCTACTTTCTTTCCATTCCTCTACAATTCCCTTGATTTCTTTTTATTACCCTTCCTCTCTCCTGCTTTCTGTCTATTTTCCTTACTCTCTCAATTCATTTTCTCTCAATTCATCTACCTCACTCCTGCTTGCTTTCTATTCCTCTACCTATCCTCTGCTATTTATTAGTTCTATTACCTCACTCCTGCTTGCTTTCAATCCCCCTACCTATCTCCTGCTTTCTGTCTATTTTCCTTACTCTCTCAATTCATTTTCTCTCAATTCCTCTGCCTCACTCCTGCTTGCTTTCTATTCCTCTACCTATCCCCTGCTATTTATTAGTTCTTCTACCTCACTCCTGCTTGCTTTCAATCCCCCTACCTATCTCCTGCTTTCTGTCTATTTTCCTTACACTCTCAATTCTTTTTCTATCAATTCCTCTACCTCACTCCTGCTTGCTTTCTATTCCTCTACCTATCCCCTGCTATCTATTAGTTTTCCTACCTCACTCTTGCTTTCTTTCTATTCCACTACAACTCCCTTGATTTCTTTCTATTCCCCTATCTCTCTCCTGCATTCTATCTATTCCCTGCTTTCTGTCTCTTCACCTTACTCTCTTATGCTTCCTTTCTATTCCCCTACCTATCCCCTGCTTTCTTTCTATTTTTCCACATGTTCTAATGTTTCTAAGTACATTATGATATAATTAATGTAATTTATGTAAAGATATTTATGCAATGGTTTTGATGGAAGAGAGGGCTCTAAAGTCACAATCTCGCCCTAAATAAAGGCAATACAATTCAATTGCTGCTTTCTTTCTACTCCCTTCCTTTCTCCTGCTCTGCATAAATTCCCCTTCATCTCTCCTGCCATCTCATCTGCTCTATCTTTAACCCTCTTTTGCTTTCTCGACCTCCACTTTTCTCACACTCTCTCCTGCTCTTTTTCGGTGCTCTATGCTCTTTCGTTCTTTTTCTTTTCCACTTCCTTTCACCTGTCTTCCTTTTATTCCGCTCTTTCTCTTCTGCTATCTATCTCTATCCTGTTTCCTCTTTCTCTCCGGCTAACGTTCTCTCCCCCTCTTTTCTGCTTTATTCCTCTTCCCCTTCCACTGGCTCTTTTTCACTCCTCTACATTATTTTGATCTTTTTCTATTCCTCTCCTTCTGACCACCTTTCCTTCAATCTTTTCATACTTATTTCTCTCCCCTGCTCTCTATCTACTTTGCTCCTTTTTACCTGCTCTCTTTTATGCTCTTTCTCTCCAGCTAACAATATAGCGTCGTCGTAGCTCTATACATTTACTCTAAAGGATATACCAACAGAAAAAGACAAGTAAAACGTATTAATTAAAATACATTCAAACATTTGCAGAGAAAACTGTAAAAAAGTTTTGCTAAAATAAAATGTATGAAACGGAAAGAACATCCAAGACAAATAATGTTTTACATTTGTAACGAAGGTTTGTCTATTTGTACATTAATATTGCACTACGCCATGCTACTTACCTTTTGTTTAATTAACTTTGCACTTCATTTCAAATTACGTTTTCTAATTGTAAACATTAAAGTGAAAATTGCAACTTTAATTGCTTTCTTGTTTGTCTTGCCTTCGTTGAGTTGAGTTTGAAACATCTGAAGACTTGATAAAATGCATTGGCTGTTGTATTTTTGGGGTTCCTACTTGGTCTAAGATGGAAAAAAAACGAAAACCACACAGGATCTCTAATTTTTCTTTGTGTCATATTGCCGCAGTCGACTTTCTCAGGAAAGAATACAAGAATCTAAGTGAAAATTGACATAGTTACAAAGCATACTAATCCTTACATACAGACTGATTCAGAATTATGCAGCAATTTCACGGAAGCTAATTTTATAGCTAAAAATAAGGAAAAATCATATAAACATAGGCCCGAAAACGCTTCGTTTTCCAGATATACGCATTTTTTTACAAAATAATAAATTCATATCTATAGAACGGTTTGACTGATTGAGTTCAAACTTGGCATGAAGTTCAACTTAACACTGATCTATCTCAAGAAAAATAATCGATTCTATCCAATCATTCTTTTCAATATGGCGGCTCTTTGAAAATGTCAAACCTAAATTACACAAAAACCGTACATTTTTACAAAAGATACCTTGTTTATAGCCCCTTTGATTCCCTATCTGATGGTGTAACTGTCAAAACAATCGGACGAAGGATAATAGCTAAGTTGAAGATAATGACAGCAAATGTGCATACAATATTGCTGTGTTTACTGTATTGGTATAGGATTCCGGGTAGAACAAACCAATTATTACACATAACTTAAGTAATGTGACATTGCTGCACAGTTCTGTATTACACTCTGTATTTCAAAAATCTAAACTCACTACGCACTTTGTAGGGTGAAGTATGTTATGTAAAAACAAATATTTTATAAACAGTCGTTTTAATGTGTCTAAATATGAGATGAAATATTGGGCATGTATTTCACTTTAAAAGAAAATGCATAGGTCAGCACACTGGCGGATCCAGGGGGGGGGGCTGTGGGGACTGCATCCCCCCCCCTTTGGGTTATTATATTTTTGTTAAACCGTCTTAGTGGCAGACTGCTCAATTGAGTAGTGTCAGACAACACAACTTGTATCGAATATTTCACCCACTAAATACTATCAAATTTCAATAAAACAAAAACAATTGGAAAGAAAATGGTTTAAACTTCAATTTTTGTATTTACAAATTTCTTCTAAAAAGTATATTTATATATATTATGTAATCATCGTTGTAAAATTGTAGTTGCCTAAATCAATATTGATGCCGCGCTAGAAAGCGTAAGGAAATGACTCAAACTTGTCACTTTTTAAAGGCACATAATCATTAGACAGACTTGTTTTGATAAGATGATAAGGACACCACAGGATTTTTCAAGATTCTAACTTTCTACCATGATCTTCTAATCATTCGTCACTCTTATAGTTTCTTAGATATGAATTTGTATGTAAGCCCTTGCAATTGGACAGTTTTCAAAAAATGAGAAAGCACATTTTGCAATTGATGTATCTATTACAAAACTATATGCAGTATTCGTATAATAATTTTTATATCGATTTGAAGTGCAAGTTCTATATTTTCGTTTAATTGACCGAGCGAAGCGAGGTCTCCGTTTTAATTCGACCGTTCGTCATTTCGTCTGTGTGTCTGTTTGTCTCACGATTACGGCCAAACGCCTTGACCGATTTTGATGATTTTTTGAATGAATGTTCCTTATTCCTAGGCTGAGCCATGTATATATACGTTTTTTTTCAATTTTTAATTTTTAACCAATTAAATAAAATAAAAATGGCGGCCGGACCGTTTCTCTCAGTGTAAGCTTTTTTCCAAAGCCAGGTAGCAAATTTGATTTTCAACAAAATTGTATTCTTGATGTTTTCCCGTATCTCTAACGGTAAGCTCCCACAATGGCCGTAAACTTCAAATTTGTTAAAAGTCGTCCAAATTTTTGTATTTCAACCATGTTTTTATACTTTTATTCTAAACCAATTCAAAAGTGTTCCATAGCTTTTTTTGTAGATAAAGGTTCAAAGAATTCATATATGCCTGTAAAAAAATTATTGAAGTAAAATTAACAAAGTTATTATAGCTCAAGAAACAAGCATGTTCTTACATGCTTACATGCTAGTACGAAAGGAAAAAGTTCAAATTTAGGCCTACATAAAAAGTAGTAAAAATTATTGCAATTTTTTTCATAAAAGTAAAAATGTTTAGTAATTTAGTTATTAGAAATAAAAATATTTATCAATTTCAGATTTCTTATTTTGAAAACACCAGTTTTTATGTTCCTACTGCAAGACTGCTAACACAACTAAGCCTGTTTTGAATAGTAATTTAGGAATATATATTTTCCCAAAAAATACATATAATAATAAGAATGTGTAGAGAATAAATTAAACTGTATACTTGTAAATTATCATTGTAAATTTCATAAAAGTTTATGTCTTAGCTTTACTTGAATTACAAAATGAGATGAAACAAATGCAACCCCTCGGCGATAAAGGACATACAAAAAATGACCGTTGGACACCGTGGGAAGTGTTAGTACATACATAGGTTGAGATCATTATCACGACGTTTTAACATCGTTTGTTTTAATTATTTCTAATATTGGAATATGATATGGAAGTTATGGAACTGTAAATACATTGTTAAGTTTTCGTTATTTAAGTATGTAAATATTTAATTCTTTGTTGTCCTTCTATAACGCGATATTTTTAGCAATCTTTCGCATTATTAACCTATATAAAACACAATGCTCTTAAAGAAAATCTTTAGCAGTTAAAGCTCAAGAAAAGAAAAAAACGAGAACTAGAAATCCCGGAATCACGGGAATTGAAAAATAATGTTTCACTGGCTAAACCTTGTGCTTACTTCCTTACTGGCACACTATTTTTAACCTGAGCTTAAAACCACATTTTTTATTTCAACGAGCGAGGTCTACAGCTGTTCACAGAACTACTAGTATAAGGAAAACCTGGTTTAGTGTTCCGAACTATTCGGGTATTTGGTATTTCTGTGAAATATGTACATTTTCAACGCCCTAGGCGCGTTAGCCGTTACCTTTTCCTGTCTGGCTGGAACTATATAGGTACTATACGTTGGTGAGAATTTTGATTAGTTGTTGTAATTTAGTGAAATAAGTTTTTAGAATAAATCTATTTAAAATTTTCAAGTATACAGTTTAATTCTGTGGTTTATTCTCTACAATTTGTTATAATAAAACTTTATTTTTGGGAAAGCATGTAATCCTTAATTCCTATTCAAAATGGGTGATCGTGAAATAGTCTAAAAAGACGTTATCAAGCACTGTATTAAAAAAATATATTTACCCCCCCCCCTCCTTGAAAACCGGCTGGATCCGCCCATGGGTCAGCAACAAAATTTAATAATGATTATGTCCAACAGCTTTAATCAACAGTTTTCTCAAAATCGGTTCTTTCTAGTTCGATCGTATTTTGTAAATTATTGTTCCATAATGAAACCAAGTGAGAGGAGAGTAAAATTACGGTTACCGCCAATAATAGTTATTTCTCCCTTTCACTATCACTATTTTGTGTGAATGTTGTTTGTAAATAGTGTTGTTGTATTCAAATAAACCAGTTAAATTTCTTAAAATTAAGAAAAATTTACTTCTTTTTTAAGGATTTTTGGAACGAAGTTTCCTTAACGCGGTTTGCGGTAGGAGTTAACAAATAGAAAATTTTATACGTTACGAAGAAAAAAGTATTCTCAAATTGGAGAATTCTCATTGCTATGGCAATGAATGTAAATACATTCAAGAAACGTGTGTTTTGGTTCATAAAATTTAAATTACGAGACGATCGGTTCCGTCCGGCGTAGTTAAGATATTAACGTCGAGCGTTGAAATACATTCAATAAACATACAATTTTAGTCCCTCAGTCTAGGGCTAACCTAAAATTATTTATTTTGGCGTGTTTTCTTTATTTTGAAATTCTGTGTCTTTATTTAGGTGTTTCTCTTTACTTTAAATGGTTAAATATTTTTGTATAAGTTTGTATATATATAGATTTAATGACTCTTGTAAGAATGTTTATTGTGTATTCTTTAAAGTGAACGAAAGGAATTGATGGTCCTAACTTCGGCCAAAATATATCAAATCTAACTTTAAATCAACTCAAATTTTTCTCTCTTGACTTTAATTATCCCTTATGCTTCCTCCTGGTCCTTTTCTTTCCACAGCTCTGCTCCTCTCAACTTCTTAGTTCTACCATAGATCATGAATAATAAAATAGATCCTGCATGCATACGGGGGCTGTAGCGCTATATAGAAAGAAATCATTTTTAGCATTGGTGTTTCAAACAGCTTCCTCCGCTTCCCCAATAGATAGCGCCACTATCGTAGAATATCCAGTGGAACAAAATATTGCATTGGATTGGAGTTCTATTAGGTTATCCAAATACAATGGTTCTACTAAAGTATAAAGCTAGCCATACACTGTCGAACATTCCACCCAACCCAACATCCAACACATGCAACCCAACAATTCCCCCATACACGCATCGAACACGTTAGGAGCGACGCCACCTCCGCGTCACTAGTACTAGCTGAGTAATGGATTTTGATTCAAGTGTTGCTATATGTGTCAGCGCTATTTGTTTCAAGAAGAAAAGAAAAAACACGACGAATTTGGTGTAAACGACGGTTACTGGAGATAAATAAGTTTAGCCATATATGTCTTTATTGGAAGAATTGGCTGTGAACAATATATATATAACACTTGTATGTTTCCATAGTAAATCTATGTATTTCATAATTTATTAAAAAAAACTTGCAAAACCACAAAAACAGGGTGACAATCTGTTGCAACGCCGCATGCCACCCGTCTAGGGTTAATTTTAATAGAAAACTAAACAAAACAAAATATAATGAATAATCATATTACTTTAAATGAGCAATTCTTGTATCTATCTTTGTATCTGTCGCGGATCTCGAAAAAGGCTTTAACGAATTCAAAGAAATTTTGTATTTAGGTGTAGTTTTGATTTTTAAGTACACCCATATAGTTGTATTTCGTGTAAAAACGCAATTTTTTGAGAAAGTCTAATTTAAAAGTTGAAATTTTTTAACATAGGGTTTTATGGGTTGCCATGTTGGTTACAAAATAACAACGAAATGGTAAATAAAGCGATCAAAACAGCTGTTTATACTGAACAAGCCAATTTATACTGTTTTAGCACGTTGGAAATAGAGTGGAATAGAACTGAGATTTAGTATTATCCAAAATCAGCTGTTCATTGGATAGTTTTTAATTAGTGTTAAAAAACAAGCTAATTTATACTGTTTTAGCACGTTGGAATTATAATAAATTGGGCTTGATTTAACAATTTATTTTGTCAAAAAAAAGGTAAACTTGGCAAAGATGGATAATTCTAATAGTCAATTTTGTAATATAGGGCTGGCTCATTTCAGAAACATAGTATTGAGGTTATGTTAATCCTGCAATATTTTTTACTATATTGACTATTTCAAAACTTTAGTTGACAGAAGATAGTAGAACTAGGACTAAAATCGTAATGAAAGCCTCTCACATTTCTAAAGCATGTATTTGAGGTTATAATTAATCTTGTAATTACTGTTAATATAAATTTAAGCCTGGTTTCATAATTTTACAAACCTATGTACAAACGAGCCAAAGATTAACGAGATTCTTTAGCGAATTTTCCAACTGCAAGCGAAGCGAAGCAGCTATCTGAGGCCGAAGGCCGAGCCGGGGTTGGGAAGCGAAGCGTCCAGGGGCAGAGCCCCTAGTGCATATAAACTTACAGCAGATATTATCGGCGAATCGATTTCTTCTCTCTCTTCGTTTTCGACCTCTGCCTCCGATGTGTTATCGCCTAATCTGCTGCGAGGAGCCAATGATGACACAAATTTTCTCACCACTTCTTGGTCGGTTATAAACGACATTAAGTCATAATACCAAAGAGTTGGTTCGTACTTCTTCTTGGCCACTGCCCGTCCGAGTTTTGGATGCTTCCACCTTCTTATGTTCGCGATGCCCTGAGTGATTCAATTTTCGCTTTCACAAATCTCTCCTCACAACCAGGAATAACATCTTCCGCCTTTTCTAATAAAACAGCACAACCATCTTTTCGCATATGTTTGTTCCTGTAGCTTTTTTTCTTGACATCCTACAAGGCACGTTGCTCTCGGTAGAGCTCTATAAATTCCGTCCAAAACGGTTTATTGTCGTTAAAAGACATGATTTCCAAAACGCACACCCCACGTAAGCTCTAGGGAAACGGAGCCAGACCATTGACTATATACGTATAGATTCAAGGGCCAGATTCACAAATGGGCGCCCCCCCCCCCTCCATATGATATTTTCTAGGGGGGGGGGGCTAGACCGGGGGATGGGCTTAACACGTTCACTGCTAAGGACACACATGTGAGCTTGACACTGAACACTATGAGAAACGGCCAACGCACAGCGCATTGCACGCCAGGAGTATTGGGAGTATTTCAATACACTATGCATTGCGTGCTTCGCACGCCAACCCCCGTGCTGGGACAATTTTCAATACACAGAGCATTGTGTGCTTCGCATGCCAATTTTAAGCTTATGTGCTATTGATATGGACTCACAGTCATGTGAATCCGCTTTAAAATATTAGTGAGTATTACGTAGAAAGGTTCAAAAATAAAAAACAAAGTAATTTCTACTGATTTATACTATAATATAAAAAGTAAAAGGTCAGCTCCTAACATAGGAAATACGAAATTTGCGTAGCAGTGAACGTGTTAAGGAATACCCTCCACTTCTTCGGCAAAAGGAGAACAGGGATTTTTTTGGCCTCCCCAAGAAAACCGTTAAAATTTGGGAAGCCAATTTGGCTGTTCAGGTGAAATACTAACCCACACACCTATGTCTCCTAGAGGCCGCACCAAGAAGTGACCCAGCAGCTCGTGCTTGAACTCTTGTAAAAATAAATAAAATAAGTATATGTAAAATCAAACGGCACATAACATTTAAAACATATTTTAGTGTTAATCTCTTTAAAGAAAAATACCTGACTACAATTAATAATATACATATTTTCATTTCCCCGACAGCCAGGGGCCGTGGCCCCCTCTACCCACAGTTATGGGCCGCCTATGGACTCGCCAGAGTCACATTGTCTCCACTTTTGAAAAACAATATCCAACCATCTGGCACAAAAAATTCCACGCTAGCAATCTATGTTCGCTCAACCAATTTTTGTTTCTTATGATGAATACTCATTTAAAGCACTGAACTAGGCTTGTTCTGGAGTGCGTTTTGATGTTGGGGTTTGGTGTTCTGTTGGGTGGCACCCATACACGTTGAACGTGGCTGTCCAACCCAACAGGTAACCCAAGAAATCAGTCGAACATGTTAGGACGGCGCCCATTTACTATCGAACACGTTGGGCTAGTGGCTCGACGTTCAAAATGTTGGCCAACATATTCGACAGTGTATGGGTAGCTTAATACATTTATTTTAAGCGATTGCAAAAGTTAAATTACATATCGTTTAACACTGTAGTTCTTATGCTAAAAACGATACTGCAAACCTTTTAATAATATCTCATCTTGTTAGTCAATTAATCGATCATTTTCTTTGCGAATTGTGAGTATCTCTAACGCTAAAAGTGTTTTGCTCTCTCAACTTTACCTTCGTTACTTCTGGAAATAGAGAGAAACGAACAATCCCAACTAATAACACAGTATAATAAAATAAATGAAAGGCAATTCTAAGCTTCGCCTCTAAACATACTTTAAAAAGTATCTTTTAAATTCCGACCTTTCCCAAGTTCTACTCCAGTTTGATATGTTTAACCTTTCCATTACGGAACAGAACTCTAACAGTTATCACGAAGAATAAACCATTACGAAAAAGGTGCAATAGATGATGAATAAAGTTTACGTTGGTATTTAAAGGCATGTAATAAAAGTTATTCTCTCAAACCAGATTGGACTTACAAGGACAAAGTATTTGCAAATATACGATTAGTACGATATAATTGTAATAAAACTTTGATGTAAGAACATAACCGACAATAAACTACGAACTCATATGCAAATACTCTAACGAATACGAACGCAAATCAAAGTAAAATACTAAACAGTACCACATAATGTAGAAACAAGGTAAATAATCACCGTGGGGGAGCGAAGCGAGTACATAATGAAACAGTTTAATATACAAACATACCTGCCTAATTAGATAGGCTTGGTAAAGTAAATATGAAATGATATTAGTTTGCATGGATATTGACCTTAGGAACGTGTTTTGTTTTGCTACGGTGTCAAGATGGCCGACGGAGTTGACTTAACGAGTTCTAATTGAATGAGTTCAACCCACCTTGAATGTTTAGACAAGCTCTTTGTATTAGACAACCTTTTCTTAACGAATCTTTGCTCGAATCAGAATTCAAACAGCCACCCCAGTTTGTAAATTACTTCGTTTATATTGGTTTTACGTTCGTCGCTTTTTGTCTTGGTCTTTTTGTTTGTATTTTGGTTTTCTTTGGGCTTCCTTTATATCACTTACCTTTTAATGAACGTCGTTTATCCTTTTTGCTCGTCATTTTCCTAAAACGTTTCTTCTTCATTTCGTTTATGCTTTTCTTTCACTTCACCTTTTTTTATAACAACTTCTTGAATAACTTTCTTTCAGGAACACCCCTTTTAAATTTTGAGCTATTCCCATTTATTTCTACAACTTTTTTCCCATCTTTTGAACAACTTTTCTTCGTTATTTCATACATACTTTAATATGATATTTACCTTGTAAAAACGAACAGCTATCCACTATCAACTTTAGTTTCCACTTAAATTGCACTTTATTTTTTCTTTTCGTTTATTTTCATAACTAATATATTTTCAGAATCTTTCTCCTCGTTTTTTCTCAAACACTATATAAGCTCAAAATTGTTGTACATTGTTTATTTATTTGAGTTTCTCTGTTTCCTTATTTTAATAATTATCGTTTCTAAATCAAAATATTATTCTTACAAATAATGCTAGAGCTTGTGGGAAAAGAATATTTTCAAGAACGAAAAAGTACTCAAATTCTCACAAAAATACGTTTTAAACGCCTTTTTACGACAAGGTCTATATCAGTGAAACTTGGGCTTTACAACTTTCAAATTAAAATTTGATAAATAAAAGGTTTCTTAATAGGCTGTTTTATAGGCCTAAGTATTACCTTTTGATTAAATTAATTCTCTGCTTTGTTTTGCTCATATCTTGTGTCTCTGACCCTTTCCGTAAATATTGTCTTTCCATCGGGTCTCTTGAATGGCGTTCGTAACGCAACATTTCAATAAAACACGACCATAGAACTCTATTAATTCACCTGGAATGCTAGCGCAGTGGAGTTTTGAAAGCGAAAACGATCCTTCCCCCTCCACTTGGAGGTCAACTTCATCAACTGTGAGATTTCTGCTGCAAAAATTTTAATGCGCGCACTCATTAACACGCTCCTTTATCGCACAGGGATCATCCGATTGCAATTAAACTTACATATTTGTTATCTAGAAGAGTTAAGGATTCCAATGGAGTAAGCAACTTACAGATCAGTCAGTTAACAGATTTATAAAAATACTAAATATAATCAGCAAAAAAAATCGGAACATGAAAAACTTACTAACCGTAAACCTTTTTTTTATTGGGTGGAAACAAACTTCAAGCGAGAAAAATGTTGGAAAAGAGTTGATTAAAAACTTTTATTCGAAACCTTTTTTTATACGGTGTTTGGTTTTCATGCAGATAAATAATATATACACTGTATTCTAATTACATGAATCTGGTGAGGCGCAAATGCTTGTAAACGATAGGGCGCACAATGCTGAAATCCACTGAGCGGTCGTGAGTGACTACCAAGGGGTGGGGGTAAAGACCGTTTTCTTGAACACAGCCCGAGCGTTATTAGGTGCATTAATAAAGTTCTATGGGCACAACTTATTCTGTTATTCTTAGTAGACTCGACTATTAACGATTTCACTTTTTACTCGATTTCCACCCGCCGTCATTCATTAGTTCAATCGGAACACAGACGATTATTTTTAAAAGAGATTATTTTTAACAACTCTCCTTGTCAAAGACGATTTTTATGTTTTTTCGTCATAACTTTTTTTTAAATGTGATCACTTTATCGAATCTAAAATAACTGGACAAAGTAAGGATTATCTACAACTAGCTGCCATATAAAACACTTCAAGGAAAAAACTGCTACAGGCCAAGAAAATATGATTGTAGGACAGAGAGTCCGGGAAATCTCCTACGAAGGGTCGTCCACAAAGGTGTAAAAATAGTCTGGGCGTTTTCTGATTGATAGCTGAACTTTTCCCTATTCTTTACTGTTGTTGTACCTGGCGCTAACCTAACCTAACAAATCTGTTAAGTGTCATCTTTGGAATTATCATTAAATAAGTAGGCCTACAGAAATAAATTAAGTTCAGAGTGTTGGTCTTTGGTACACTAACCAGTGGGGGAGCTAAATTTCATAGCGTGTCAAAATGTTCCCTCCGAGGTGGATTAAGAGTCCGCACCTTTTCTAAACGATGGCCTGACTCTTCCTCCTCCCCCAGCAAAACAGGTCAATAATGTTTATGGCCTTCTGAGGACACGTTGTACCGTATTTACCAGAAAGGTTGATTTAAGAAAGATGACCTGACGATGGAACCTGGTCAGCATAAGACGGAGAAGTCTTAACTAATAGGTCCCACCGATGTTGAAGGGTCATAAAGAAGGAAAACATAGTCCTAGCATTTCTTAATTTTGTCTTCGCTACTTTAACGTTTTTTTTTTTTTTGCGACCGTCCACTTTTAAATGTTGAGTTCCTCATAACTTATACACAGAAGACATTGCACCTTTTCCTCAATGAGATTCTCGTTTCACACACTTCAGCCAGACATAATTCTGTGCCGTTTAACAGTACTATGACTGTACTCGCATTCCTCATATATCTGTCAGTTTAAGACACTTCTCTCGAGAGTCGCACCAAAGTGTTAAACAGCAACAATCCTCTATGAAATAACAAGCTGCTTGGTATACCAAATGCAGTTAAGGCTTGGATGCACCTTCAACAAATATGATCTAGTTTTTCAATAAGTGTGTTGTTAAACGTAAATATTTTTTCAGCTTTTAGTTTCATCGTGTCTTCTAGTAGCTTTTACATTTTATCATATTTGATTTAATGTCATAAATAGGTGATTTAACACTTTAACTGCCATGTGTATCCAATTAGATACACAGCTTATTTGCTCTGGAGACCATCTGGAGACATGTGTATCCGATCGGCACACGATCTACTTCACTTTTAAATTATGTTCGTATTAAATAGGATCACGTTTCCAAAGGGATATAATGATGTTTTCATCTCTTCTGGCCCCACAAAACAGCAGTATTAATTTGGTATTTACGTTGGCAGCCCTGAATGCGTGTTTACAACACATGCCATATAGGCCTATATGAAAAAGAATTGGTTAGGTTTGTGATACATAGTTATTTAGTGTCTTTTTGTTAACTAAATTTAATGTTTATTGACAGAGTTCATCTACAGTCAAAAATGTAATATGAAATACAAGTTATTCATGTGTGTACAGATACACACGGTTCACAATGTATGGAATATGTATATTGCAGACGCTGGAGGCCATGTGTATCTAATTTTCACACACCAAAATTGCACACTAAAACTCTTTGGACTGGAGGTATATTTTCATTCATAGGAGCTGGCAGTTAAAGTGTTAAGTAATGGCAAGTTGAAGTAAAACTTGATAGAATTTTTTTAAACTTTCTAGAGTTGGATATCTTTAAAGGAAAAAACAACCAGTACGAGACCAGTTGTTTTACCATCTGTCATACTCTATTATCCACAGATATCTCATTGTAATTTGTCAAAGCATTTTAATCCCCATATACTCCAATAATTAAACCTTCAAGTAATAAACTGCAACATAATTCTAAGTGTAGAAAAGATTTAATTCGTATAGGTAGTGGTTTTGTTTTTCCTTTGACCATATGCATACATACAAAAGTAAATTTTTGATTAAACTCCGATGTACAGTCGGTAGATAACAAAATTTGTCAATAATTTTCCGTTTTCAAGTAATTCAACTGAAAATCATATTTATGAAAAATGGCTTTAAGAATGAATAATTTACCATTTTTGCGTTCGCTCGCTGATATCTAACTGGCCGTACGTGTGTTAAAACGCATGTTAACAAAAAATGTGGTTAATGTTAAGCTCGCGAGCCACTCACTTCGAACCACCCAGTCCTGGAACGGATCCAAGGGTGGACGGTGGGGGGCGAACGCTCCCCCAAACTCCAAAACTTAAAAAAAATTAAGGAAAATTAATGTTTTGGAAAATGAAATTGGATACATCGACACAAGTTCCAAGTAATGCAATTTCCAACGTAGATTATTGTGACTCGGATATTTTTCCTACAATTAATTAGATTATTAAAATTCTACGTGTTCTTGTCGCACTCCCTGCAAGTGATGCCACCGCGGAACGGTCTTTCTCGACTTAAGAAGAGTTAAGACGTAAATAGGTTAATTAACGGATGGAAGAAGAGAGGTTGACTGGTCTAGCGCTGATGAATATACATCGTGACTACATTGCACCGAAAATAGAGACTAAGTATTTGATCAATATGCTAAGAAATCAAAAAGGAGGTTAGATTTCCTTAAAAAAAGATTTTCCAAAAAGGATCTAAAGTTAATTGAGAGTCAGCGGAGGTTCAGCGCAGGGGCCCGATGTGGCTATCGTGAATCTGCCACAGAAACTGTGAGACATTGTGACACTCTCTCTAAATTTGCTGGCGAACATTTCAGTCTACTCAGTTGAAGATTTACTAATGCTAATCAAGACTACATTAAAGAATTCTCTCAACTTTGCTTATATTCATTTATTAAGAAGGAAAATGCTTCGTTTATCTATTACTAATTTGTTAAGAAGGTATGTTAAAAGCTTTATTTCATAGCTTTTGTTAGACAATTTTAAATAAATTTGTATTTTTTGCAGACGATTTGTTTTTTATTATAGCAAGTTTTTATGATACGTACGTACTACTTTAATTAAGTCTCATGCAGTTTTTTTTAATTTCCTGGAAATGCTTAGTAAATTCTTTAAATATTAAAAGGCGATAGGGTTTATACGTTCAACAGATAATCGATAAAGGCGTCAAGTCAGCCAAGCCAAGATCGCAGTCTCTTAAGGTTAGTGGGACAGGACATAACCAACAAATCAACCGGAACTTCATATTTAATATTTGTATAGTACAACCGATATACAGGGTGCCCCATAAGTAAAGGGGAATGGTTCTATGGGTCAAAATAAGAAAAAAGTTCATATAAACACACACCCAAAAACGCTTCGTTTTCTAGATATCCGGCATTTTGTTTTTTGTACAAAATAATTCTTATCTAGAGAACGGTTTGACTGATTGAGCTAAAACTTGGCATGAAGTTTACCTAACAATCATCTATCTCAAGAAAAATAAACGATTATATCCTATCATTCGTTTCAAAATGGCGGCTGTTTGAAAATTTCAAACCTAAATAACTCAAAAGCTTTATTTTGAAACTCCTGATTGGATTTAATCGCTTATTTTTCTTGAGCTATACCATTGTTAGGTTAAAGTTCATGCCAAGTTTGAAGTCAATCAGTCAGACCGTTCACTAGATAAGAATTATTTTGTGCAAAAAACAAAATGACTGATATCTAGAAAACGATGAGTTTTCGGGTGTATGTTTATATGAACTTTTTTTCTTATTTTGACCCATAGAACTATTCCCCGAAGTTTGGCACCTTAATTATGGATCACTCTGTATAATTATCTAATTCATTAACCAAACGTATTACCACCAGAATGATTAGGATGTTCATGAACAATTTTCAGCAAATTACAAACGTGAATCTTCAAAATTCGATGGAAGGTTCATAAGACTGCAACTGCTTCGTGCTGGCATTGCGCACCTCTTAAAGTGCGATAATAGGCCAGTCGGTAGGGGTAAATTTAGACCAAAAGTTCCAGTAATTTAAAATACGGCTGGTTTTTTTTTATAAGTATATTAAAGTATGTAGACTAACATAAAAAAAAGTTTACCAGTCTATCGATATCCCAAAGTCGAAAAATAATCGATTATCATTTTTTTCGATTATCCTTAATATTTCGAGCTGAGATGAAGATACAGAAAAATAAAAAATACCACCGTATAGGGGAAGTATTTTTCAACAAAAAGGGTCATGT
>JAGFPH010000120.1:976318-994588 GCA_018207615.1 Philaenus spumarius | reverse complement strand
GCACTGTGCGTCGGCCGCTCCTCATAGTGTTCACATGTGCGTCCTTAGCAGTGAACGTTTTAAAACCACACAACACAGGTTTTATTACCTTGGGATTTCCATTATGATTGCGTTGCACATATTTTGGTTTTATAGTACTGTAGTAGCAAAGCGGGAGCACCGATGGAGGCCGGGTCAAGTCCCCTTGCACGCATGGTGGTCCATCGGTACTCCCGCTTTGCTATTACTATAAACATAATTTAATTCGCGATGAAGTTAACTTTTGTTTTGTCCAAAATTATAATTTATTTTGGTGTTATAATTTTGTACCTGATAAACAATACAATTAAAATATATGATGTTTAAAAGGATATTATGTGGAATAAAGTAAATTTCAAAGACGTGCTACGGTGAAACAGACTTTTACCGTCTTTAATTTTAAATAGAATTGAAAATGTATTTCACCCAATACCGAAAGCAAATACTGAATAATTCCCAAACCACTTCTATTATTGACTTTACTTTCGCAAGGTGTAGCTCTGGTTTTATTTCCGGGACCTAAAAGATAAACCGTGTTTCCCTTCTTAACCTGAACACTGAACAGTATTGTATCTTAAAACAGCGAGTTTACTTCTTTCTGCAGATACTCGATATTTGGTTTGCTAAGTGTGCTCCTAAACAGTCTCTGTACGACAGAGTCTCATTGGATATACTTTAAAACAAATTGTAGATTATACATTCGTCTTACTTTAATCTCCGTCAACTGGATTTCAATTCAACGATAGTGGAACTTTAAAACATTCCGCTTAGTGAAACGAGAACTAATATATATTTTCACTTAGACTACGTCATAAAAACTATAAAAATAAATCAATTTACCTAAACCTAAGAGATGTTTACTTAATATTGTTAAGATTAACCGTTGATAAAATAAAAATAAAATGAAATTAATTCACACACCAGCTAATAATATATAAAAAAATAATTATTGTTTGTAAATTCAATTTATTTTACCTGCCTTAACGGCAACATACATGTAATAATTTTAGGTTAGGACTAGAAAGTAATTTTAAGTCTAGGATAACCTAAAATTAGTGTTTGTATGTTGAGTAAAACATGTAAAATAAATTAAACAAACACAATAATTTTAGGTTACTGCTAGACTGATGAACCAACATTTTATGTTTATTGAATGTATTTACAATGAATGGACATTAACTGTGCTTACCATCTTAGCTTTGATGTTATAATTAATTCTACACCTTTATTATAACAACATTAAACGTATGGAAACGGTAAATATTTGTATAAAAAACAAACTAATAATAAACGGCAATTGAAAAATTAAAAATAAGTGTGTATGTTGCCGTTAAGGATGGTAAAAGAATTGAAAAAAATTCGTGACGAACTTCGTTCCTGTCGGGGGTCTCACGACCGTACACATTTACTTTTTTATTGATTTGGCAAAAATTGTTTTAAAATTTTATAGCTATGATCTACAAAAACTCATTCTTAAATTAATTACCATAACAAACAATAACAGATAAAACAGCTGATTCCACTGATAAAACAACAGCTTAGAAAGAAAATTAATTAATTTTAGGTTAGGCCTAAATTGGACCAACTCTTAGCAACCAAGTTAGCAAATTTAGATTATAAGAAGGTAATTATTATTGTACACAAGCGACGCTTTTATCTGATCTGATTGACGAAATAAAAGCAAATATACAAACACAAAAAAAAAACAAAGAAATCAACGAAAAACTCTATTATAACTCAAATAGCTGTTGGGTACATATTATTATACAGGGTGTATCAGGAAGAAACGGAAAGAATTGCAGGACGTGTTCTACTGGTGAAAATAATGATAAAAGTACCTATAAACATAGGTCCGAAAACGCTTCGTTTTCCAGATATCCGCCATTTTGTTTTTTGTACAAAATAATTCATATCTAGAGAACGGTTTGACTGATTGAGTTCAAACTTGGTATGAAGTTTAACCTTACAATGATATACCTCAAGAAAAATAAACAATTAAATCCAATCATGCGTTTCAAAATGGCGGCTGTTTGAAAATTACAAACGTAAATTACTCTAAAACCATACATTTTAACGAAAAATGTCAAGACACCTTTTTTGTAGCCCTTTTGACTCCCTATCGGATGGTGTAACTGTCAAAACAATCGGATGAAGGATAACAGTTAAGTTATGTGTACTAATTGGTTTGTTCAACTCGGCATCCTATACAAACACAGTAAATACTACAATATTGTATGGACATTTGTTGTCATTACCTTTTAACTTAGCTATTATCCTTCATCCGATTGTTTTGACAGTTACATTATCCGATAGGGAATCAAAAGGGCTACAAAAAAGGTGTCTTGACATTTTTCGTTAAAATGTACGGTTTTGGAGTAATTTAGGTTTGAAATTTTCAAACAGCCGCCATTTTGAAACGCATGATTGGATTTAATCGTTTATTTTTTGTTGTGGTATATCATTGACAGCTTAAACTTCATGCCAAGTTTGAACTCAATCAGTAAAACCGTTCTTTAGATATGAATTATTTTGTACAAGAAACAAAATGGTGGATATCTGGAAAACGAAGCGTTTTCGGACCTATGTTTATAGGAACTTTTTTCATTATTTTCACCAGTAGAACACGTCCTGCAATTCTTTCCGTTTCTTCCTGGTACACCCTGTATATGTCCTCTATTTTGATTCGCTGGGATTCTGCTCATTGCTTGATTTACCTAACCTAAAATTATATTCAGTTTTTGATCCAAATCAGTTGTTGATCAAAATCAGCTGTTTTAAGCTTTTCATACGAACAGCTGTTTCTGATAAAATCAAAAGAAATCTTTCTTCTTCTTCCTTAAGATTGACCTTCCAGAAGATTAACATTGAAACTTTGAGGACCACTGGGGCGTAGCCCTAATGTCCTAGGACTTCGGTAAATGGCCTAAAACCTTCCCAGGGTTAACCTGTGTTACTATGCAAAATTTCAAAGCAATCGGATGGACGGTATAAGGACGCAAAGTGGACAAACATAAAAACAGACGGACATACATTGAATTTTATATACAGGGGTGGCAAAAAGTCCCGGAACAACCCAATATCTTTTTCCAGGTTCCACTTACACAATTGAAACTTTGCAAATTGTTTATGGGTATAAAAACTACTTATTTAGAATATGGCTGATTTTTCACCTCCTCTGGGGGACGGCCCGTCAGGAGTCGGTGAAAAATCTTAAATGTAAGCATGGGTTGTTATGCATATCATTTTAAAGGTCTTGATGAGATAAACACAACGACATAATAAAAATGAAAAATGGATGATCCTGAAAAACGTTATGGCTGTTCAAAGTTTTGATATGCTGCATGTTAAATGAGCCTTATTCTAAGTTTGAATAAGTTGATTCAGCCCAGAGGAGATAAAAAATCAACTGTAGCATAAACAAGTAGTTCTTTAGACCCGTAAACAATTTGCAGAGTTGAACGTGTAATTCATGGAACATGTAAAAATAAATTAAACTGTATACTCGGAATATTTCCCATCGTGAAGAAGAGCCTCAATAACTGATTTTAAAGTTAGCCGCAGACCAGAATGAAACATTTTAAATACAGTAGTTCAAAAAGAAACGTGTATTTATGTTTAAAAATATGACATATTAAATAATAATCTGTTCAAAATATATGCTGCGTTAAATTATTTCGTTTACAGTTTGGTGAACTCGGGGGTTGACGTGCGAAGCACGCAATGATCTCACCTATTTAACGTTAATTCTTAGTAGTAGTAGGAGGTCACTATTTTTCTTCTACACAATACATTTTACTACAATTTTTCCTGCCTAGTGATCTAACACCTCGTGGTTTGAAAACACTGTGATTTCGTCTGGCCGTGAAAAAAAACTTGAATACAAGTCAAATCTAAATAAATATTATTTTGCCATGTAATTTTTGTCAAAATATAAACTATTTTTATGTATAATAACTGTGTTTTGTTATGCGTTCGTGCCTTAATCCGTCTACACGTAACGTTAACCAGTTAGACGTCAAATATTGACCACAATTGAAGAAGGCACAGATACTTTAATAATATTTCACTAAAATACTTTTATTATTTTTCAAACTGAGTTTTGTATGCGTGAAAACATTAGTGCTGTATTTTTAAATCAGTTATATTTCATTTCTTTCCTTCAATGTATACAGCATAATTCATATAATAATAACTTACTACTGGATTCCAAACCCTAATCGTTTCGCCCACAAACCCCCGCGATGACTTGTGGCAAAGTAAATACAGATTATTGTATACTCTGATATTTTCAAGTAAAAGTAGAGTCCCGCTAATCCGAACTAATTGGGACCGAACACTGTTCGGATTAGCGGGAATTCGGAATAGGCGGATTTCATAAATAATATCAACGTATTGACTTGTTAGAGAAATATTGTGCGGGTACATCTGCTACAGGGCTCTATAACATCGCTATGATCGCTATGAATTTTAAAAATTATATCCAAATTGTTTATGAAAGTTCAAATCTTACTGATTCTTATTGTTTTTGTACTTTTCCGAAATATTGTGTCTATGCGGAGCAGTGGCACCAAACGCAAAAATACCCATAAAATGTGCCCTGTTTGAGCTATCGGGACATTTCTTTTTTTGAAATGCTCTTTTTTAATTCTTCATCATTTGCAGCAAATTGCGATTTGATATAATCAAAACTGCAAAAGTTATTAATAAAAAACCGTTTCAAAAAACGCGTTTTTTCAACAAAACGGTAAAAATAAAGTATTTTAAAAATTGTTAAAAATACAAAACCATATGACTATAAAAATATAAAGTCTTATGAAGAGTTTAAGACCTGAAACATCAAAATGGGTAAATTTTTCGTCAGCAGCGAGGTCATTCAAAAAAAGTGATTTTTTTTAGTTTTCGGCAACAATTTTGGGAATACATAAAAACAAATTTGTGGGTTTAAACTACATCAAAATACCCATCTTTAGTCGAAAACAGCATGTTCCTAGGCCAAACAGGGGCCACGTAATTTAATTGTTAATTAAAAAAGGGTTTTTTGTTAATAACTTTTTATTACGACAAGCTATTTAAATTTCCTTTATTTCAAACAACGCGGGTGAAAATTCCTTACAAAAAAGTATATCGCTATTTTTTTTTGCTACCTATTATACTTTTTGAGTTATTTCCAAAAAACCGTAATTACATATATATATTTGTAATAACAAAAAAAGCTCAAGGTTATGTTCGGGGGAAACTTAGGGGCTTATTATTGAGCCCATTTGAAAGCGATTTATGCAAAAATTTCGGAGTTCGCACTTTTTGTCCACCAAAAATGCACTGCAAATGGCCTATATATATGCACACCCCCTTTAAAATGCCTAGCACTGAATCCAGCTTTTACACCCTCAAAGAGCTGACTATAATATTATAGACAGCTTTTTGAGGTTTTGGAAGCTAAACATTTTTTTAATTTGTTTGAACATATTATAGACCTACCCTAGAACACATGGAGGACCAATAGTATTCTAAGCATGCCTCGTCTATCATAACCGGTTGATCAGTGTAGGTTCTATAATTAGCAAGGTAGTCACATTCTGGAATATTGCTCAACTAGGATGTCTACTGACTCACAGTACACAATCGCTGGAAACAATATCACTGTGCAGTTGATAGACGTCTCCCAGTAAGGTTTAATATAGAGATCGTATTGTCTAACTTAGGGCGGAAACTAGGATGTGATGACAGGATGTACAAGTAAGCCTTCGGGATAGATGCACTCCTGCCATTTCCGTAGGAATCACACAACTCAGGTCAAAGGATAGGTCTGGATAGCAGGAAGAAATCATATGCTTCGATAGCAAGGACATTTTAAATTGGTAATTGCATTCGTATGATTCACAACACCACCCGTCAACAATATTTTTTGGGTTAACGGTTTTAGTAAGCAAGTTTGTAAAATGCAACTTTTATAATTTTCATTTGAGAAATTTTGTTCAAGGTGTTGTATGGACTTAGGTAACATGTTTCGTATCAAAATATTTAAATATAACCCACTTTTTCAATAGTTAGTTTTTCAAAACTGAAAACTTTGCGTTTTGTAGAAAAAACGTTGATAATTTGTGGTGTTATGTTAAAACTAGTGGCTTGTAGGGGCAAATGATCCTATTTATATTGAAACAAACTTAAATATTTTGTATAATAATTTTATTTTTTAAATACAAATTAAATTTAATATAATTCAAGTTCATATTAAAACTACACAATAAAATAAATAAAACCAAACTAAACAGCTGGGCTATAATTTTTATAGAAAAACAAATAAAACAGCTGGGATGTTATTTACCTTTTAAAACCAAACTAACCAGCTGGGCTTCAATTTTTATAGAAAAACAAACAAAACAGCTGGGCTGTTATTTACCTTTTAAAACCAAACTAACCAGCTGGGCTTTAATTTTTATAGAAAATCAAACAAAACAGCTGGGCTTTTATTTACCTTTTAAAACCAAACTAACCAGCTGGGCTTTAATTTTTATAGTAAAACAAACAAAACAGCTGGGCTTTTGAATTTGAAATTAAAACAAATAGTCAAAGCAGTTTTTCGCGCTTTTTTCGAGTTATATTGAATGAATTAAAAACCTAAGACCAGTTTGCACATCTGCACACACAGACGCGTGTTTTAATGTATATTATGTGGGGGTAAATCTTAAAACAAAAGCCTTATAGATTGCAAAGTTTCCATGTAGCGTATTAATAATATAGATGGCTTCCACCAATTTCTACATTTTCTGCGTAGGCCTATTATTAAAGTTACCTGAAAATTTAAAAAGATTATATTATATTAAAAAGACATTAAAAACTTTCAAATTGTGGCTTAAAATGGGGAAAAAATACATATCTTTAAAAAAGACGTTACTGGAAAAAAAACATTTTTTTTGTTGGTGGTCCATATAAATAAATATTCTTTTAAGACTGGTTTAGATATTCTAATATTCATATACAAATTATAGTACTGGTAATATGTTCCAAAATAAAGCTTTTGTTAGAATTAATACACCCAGGGAAGATCTTTTATCCTCAGGTTCTTTTTATCGTAAACATTTTAGACAAAACGTCTACCAATTTCTCTATTCCGGAAAGGGGTTTTATGAGGGTCGAAATGGTACGAGGAACGGGTTTTGTGATTTAGCGAGTAAACGGTGGACTTATTAAATAGGAAAGTTGTAGGTTATGAAAATACCTTTTATTTAAGGCCCCATGTAACCGTTTAAGGGCCTTAGATTTCGTGTTATCCAAAAAATAAGAAAAAAGATGCAACAAATTCAAAGCAATGCTAGAATCTTAAAAACTTGTAGAAAGGCTCTTTTTAGCATAAAAACTAAGTAACAAAAACAATCACGCAATTCCAGCCCCACAAGGCGGGGTTGGGGGTTTTAAAAGAAAAATAGTGGTTTTTAAACAGAAAAATTTGAATTTGTATAACATTTTTTTGAAATTGTAGTTTATGGCATTATCTATTTTTGAGACCTTGAGCCCCACTTTCCTGATCTTGGGGGAATAGTTATGGGGGTTAAAAGGTCAAAAAACGTTTTATAAACGTCTAACTGGCTAAAATGTAATAGGTGAAGGCAAGTTGGTTTTAGAGTAGCAAGTGCCCAAAAAATGAAGAAATAATATAATAAGCACAAAACTGTCAAATATTCAACAATTTTCAAAACTGTATACTATTTGTATCATCTATGTACATTTTATTTGTGAATCCAATTGGGTGAGTATTTTCTGTAATTATAGTAGCCTAGGCCCATATTATACAATATGACTATATTCTTGCTAATACTTATATTGATGCTAAAGGCAATATCAACGAACACTGATTATCTATATAGAAGTCACCGTTAACAATCACCAAATTATCTTAAAGGAACTAGTAAAAACAATATAGACTTAAAATCTACTAACATGTACATAATTTTCCAAATTATAAATATTTTAATCACTTTTTTTAGTTTTGTTACTTTGTATGGACTGGAAAACATTCTTACAGTGACCAGTCAGAGATCCAACTACTTCAACATTAGGGCTTCCTCCGTATTGAGTCTCGAGGGCCGCTTTAGTATCATCATAAGCTGAAGATTACCTTCATCCACAGATACAAAATTACTTCACAGATGTCTAACTGAAATAAAACAAGTGCGACGAGCTTGAATCAAAAACAAACAATCACTAATCCAAAGGAAATAGACAACACCCTCCCCTCTTGTCTTTAACGTACGGTAAGGTAATCTCGCTTGTTGCTGGCATCACGAGTTAGCACTTAACACTTTTTAGCACGGAAGTGGACATACCAATGATTTCTTTTCTGTTTCTCCTTAAAAGTCACAAGTCCACTTAGTTTACTACCGGTTTATTTGAGCACCACGCATCCGACAGCAAAGGATATGTCTTAAAAAAATTCTAAGAGGAATAAGAAAATTGTAAAGCGTTTGAGTCAGAAACTAACCAGATAATTGCTAAAATGAACAATTACTCTATTGGAAGTAGATTACCCCCTTCTCCCTTTGTCCTTACACTGGTCTTGGTAACATTATCTCGAAACTTACATACATTGGGATAATCGTTTTTGGCATGGAAGTGTGCTCCTTATATGATCTCTTCCTCGGGGCGTAACAAACCTGCCTTCTAAATTTACTCTCAGTAGTTTTTGCTTTATTTGAACAATTCCTTAACAAATTTACATAAAAACAGTTCAACAATAGAGACATCCAAAGTTCAAACCAGTACGAAATAAATAAACATCAAAGTAACCAAAAGCAAATGTTAATGATGCAAAGAAGTATTTATTTTTCTTCCATAATCGTAGCTGCAATCGTGTGGTAACCAACAGCTTTCAACAGCTGTCGATGCTTGTCAGTTAGTTTGACATCTGGCATTGTATAATTTGTTTAATTACACTTCTCACAGTGTTCGGAACAATACAATAGACACTGGTAATACTAGTTGGTGATTGGCTTAGTGCCGACTAAATATGAACATGTTTGCATCATCTAGTGGCTGTCGAACCCGTTGCATTGGAAAACACTCGCAATGTAAGCACTTTCTCCTCATCTTTTGTATTCACAAGATAAACGTATCTGTAAAAATGCCTATGTCATGTAAGTAATAAGTTATAGTTTCTAAGTATCCAAGAGGAAACATCCTACTTTACAAAACAGCTGTTGTATCGGCTTGGCTCGAATAAAGGATCTGCTAAAGGTGTAATTTTCACATTAAGAGTAAGGTTGGACAATATCAACTGGAAAAGTGACGTTCGGGCTCGCGCGTCAGGGTTTCGTAACGGAAACATTTTCGAAATGTTTACCAACATAATATTAATGTTTAATGCATTTACTTTTGTGGTTTCGAATTACACAAAGTGGAATACATATTTTATATTGCTGTTAAAGTATTGATGTAAATAAAGTACTGGTTTATTGTTATTTCCAAGTAAACAAAGCCTCCCGAGGTCAGCTGTTTTAAATGGGTTAGTTTTAGGGCAAAATTAATCTCCAGAAATATACATCAGTATGGTTGTAACCTAAACCTAAAACAACCCAAAAGTGTCCTTGTAAATATAACGATGAAATAAAAATTACATTTCATAATTTTTTTATTAAAATTACTAAATTTTCTTTCAATTGAAACGATAATCGGCCCGATAGATCTCCAGAAATAGGTATCATTTGGGTTGTAACCTAAAACCAAAAGTCCCATTATGATGACAAATGATATCATTTCATAATTTATTGATAATAATGACATTTTACTTCGGCTCGCATAAAAATAACGAAGTATTAAAATCTTGCGATCATTTTTTGTGTATCTGTCTGTCTGTTAACACGATATATGCACTCACAGAACTTCTTCTGGTGGTGCCAAAATCTTAGTAATTTTATTGCGGAGAGTTGAAAAGCTTTTGAGCTTTCGAGCGTGAGTCGTGGCTCGTCGGGTCACGTTTTTGGGTCAACATTTTGAAAATGATTTGTCAAAATTTTGAAAATAATGGGTCAACATTTTGAAAATACAGTGTGGGGTAACGTTTTATTATTTTTTTTTAGTACGGGAAACTGATTTTGAGAGTTAAAAAGTCGTAGCGCGTTGGGGTTACGATTTTGGGTCAACATTTTTAACATATTGGGTCAAACTTTTTTAAATACAATGTGGGGTATTGCTTCATACGTTTTTGGGTACGTAAAAAATAAATTTGACAGTTAAAGAGTCGTAGCTCGTCGGAATAACGATTTTGGGTCAACATTTTAAAAATACAGTGTGGAGTATCGTTTTATATGTTTTTTGGTATTGGAAACCTAATTTTAACAGTTATTAAAAAACAAACACGAGCTGAAGTCTCGAAAAAGTGTTAGATCTTTTCGACTTATTCTTTCATTTAAAACAAGCCGCATGCAAATCGGCCATTTAGATCTTCAGTAATGGATATCAATAGGGTTGTAATTGTAACCTAAAACCAAAAGACCCCGAAAAGTGCTCTAATAAAATGTACCGATAAAATAAAAAATGACATTTGATGTTTTTTAATAATAATCACAATATGTTCTTATTTTAAAACATGTCGCATGCATATCGGCCAGGTAGATCTTCAGAAATAGATATCCATATGATTGCAACCTTAAACCAAAAGTTCCCTTATGTAATAAAAATTACATTTCATCATTTTTTTTTTTGTAAAAACGACATTTTCTTTTATTTAAAATAAACCGCATGCGAATCGGCCAGGTGGATTTTCAGAAAGTATCAGTAGGGTTGTAACCTAAAACCTAAAAATGGCATTTATTTCTTTGATAATAATGACAATATTTTCTTTCACTTAAAACAAACCGCACGTAAATCAGCCCAGTAGATCTCCAGAAAAAGGTATCAATAGGGTCACCAAACGTTTAGGGCTATCCTGAATTACCATATAAGTAAGATTCAGGTGTTGTTGGAAATACAATGTTTATGAAACATTTATTGTTGCTAAATTTAACATTACACATATGCGCCGTTTTTTTCCGCCCATGAAATAAAAATCACAAGAGAATTCTTTTGATACGTGTGTAAGACAAAACAAACTACGAAGACTAACAAACGAAAAGGTCTGAAAGCAGCACTTTCCCCCCCCCCCCCTCCACCCAAACACTTTTCTTTAAACTAGAAACCACACATCCGTGACACAGGACTGCATGAAAAATAAAAAAGCAATTTTTCTGCGACGGGAGCACATTTTAATATTGCATCCCGAAGTGCCCCAGGGAGCATCTGTCAAGAGATTAAAAATGCAGAGCGGACAATCATCATGGAAATGTTCAACCTTTATTTCACGTACGTCAATACACAATGCAAGCGTGGAATAATTGATCCTCCGTCAGTTTGGAGTGTTTTTAATTCTAAACAAGAAACTGATACGTTTTCCAAACCTTGCGGGAATAGCTGGGTAATTTAGGTGCTTGCTCTGCTTACAACTATTATAGTGCAATTCGGAAAAGTTCGGTTTTGTTCGTTAATCACCGGGGATATTCGGTATTGTTTCTATTTTGTCATTGTATTCTGTGAATAACATTGTCTGGTTGAAAACACACACACAGGCATTGAAGAACATTGTTATTTTATTTGTAATTCAAAGTACTGACCTATGAACACGCGCTTCCTCATCCTAAATTCATTTACTGAACCTTCTTTCCTCATTTCGTTGAACTGGTGTCGTTAAGGTTTACACGACAAAAGGATAACAGAAAATAAGCGCCTTTCATACATATATACGTCTAAGGTTACACTGTACACGGAGGACGAGTCGCCGTTTCTCCCCAAGAACGTACTCAGCGCTCGGTCCGTCTATAATACAAAAAACGATGTTCTGTGTAGAAATTGCACATTCACCGTACCGAGTACTAAGTGTTTTGGTTGTGTATTTGTTGGTTTTTTTTGCAATAGATTGATAGTTGTTTTCTTGTCTAAAATATAAATTTTATTAATAAACGAGGCGGTACCCAAAAGTAATCGGAATTTCACTTCCGTGGGCGGTGCTTGTCGCGAGTTCACTGAGACTGGTGTCGTCTTCCTGGCTTGTTTTGACGTCTGCAGTCATAGTTTCCACTGGTGCTGTTTTGTTCTCTTTTCGTTTTTTATGATGGCGGCTGTGAAATGTTGCTTCCTGCTCGGTAAAAACGCCGCTGACACTGTTTTAATGTTGAAAGCAGTTTATAAAGATGATGCTGTGGGAAAAACTCAAGGGTACGAGTGGTTTGCTCGGTTTAAAATGGCGGCATGTTGATTGAGGACAAACCTCGTTCTAGACGTCCCTCAACTGCCAGAACAAATGAAAATGTTGAGAAAATTCGAGAGAACTTGTGCTTACAGACAATCGACAGACCATTGTTCAATTGTCAGAGATTAGTGGGATATCTTGGAGTTCCGTTCAGCGAATTTTAACCGAACATAACATTTGGAAATGAAAAAGGTCGCTGCCAAGTTTGTGCCTCGGGTTCTGACTGACAATCAAAAAGAACGTCGAGTTGAAACATGCCATGCTTTAAAAGAACAGATTGAAACTGGTCCAGATTTCCTGTCGAAGGTAATTGGGGATGAGTGTTGGTACTATTGTTACGACCCCGAAACAAAGCAAGAGTCAAGGGAATTAAAGACGTCATTGTCACACCGGCCAAAAAATGTCGTCCAATCAAAAATCAAGACAATGATTATTATTCATACAGAGTTTATTCCACCAGGTCATAACGTTTATAAAGCTTGTTAACGAAAAGACAAAAAAGACCGGATTTGTGGCAGAGAGGAGACTGTTTTTCCCCCCACGACAATGCACCTGCGCACACAGCCATCTCTATTCGCCAGATGTTGGCAAAAAAAATGCTTTTTTCAGCTACCCCCACGCACCATACTCATCTAACTTCGTGTGATTTTTTCTTATTTCCAAGTATGAAAAATGGTATGAAAGCAGGAAGCAAAATTTCACAGCCGCACATTGTTCACTTAAACTCGCCATCATAAAAATCGAAAGGAGAACAAAACAGCACCAGTGAAAACTATGACCACAGACGAACAAAACAAGCCGGGTCGACGACACCGGTCTCACTGAACTTGGCGACAAGCTGCACTGTGCATGCCTAGCGGTAGGAATGCGACCTACACAAGCACCGCCCGCGGCAGCGCAATTCCGGTTACTTTTGGGTACGCCCTCTTATTTTTAACAAAATGTGTAGTGTGCCGGAAACCGTAACTCTGATATAATCTACCTTCAAATAAGTTAAGGCAATACAATATGATTATATAAAGGTAGAAATTAAATAAAAAAGGGTGAAAAAAGTGAATTCAAGGGAGTAGACGACAATGAAAAGAACAGTCGTATTGTAAGTGGTATATTAATTTACCTCTCTAATTTATAAAAAAATGCATGTCGTTCATGAAAAAACTATTTGCTTTCTGCACATGCGTCTAGGTCACCGTTACCCCTCACCCCCACCCTACTCCGATCCAAGGCAATCTGACCTAATTAGAGTATACAATTAATCTGTTGCATTAAATTACAAGTGAAAAGACATGGACCAAGACCGGGTTTCAAACCCAGGACCTTTACCATCCCGTGGTAACGCTCTGCCAACTGAGCCACAATAATCACGCCAAATTTTTCACTTGTAATTTAGTGGGAAATTACAATTTTTAATTAAATTTTTCACTTCCTGTGGGAATGTGTAGGCAGAAAAATTATTACAAATTCATATAACAATAAATAAATAAATAACATGAGTTGACAAATTATGCAAGTGTAGTCGACGATGGTATTTGTAAACAAGGTTTCAGTTCAAGCGTG
This sequence comes from Philaenus spumarius, assembly GCA_018207615.1. Classification (NCBI taxonomy): domain Eukaryota; kingdom Metazoa; phylum Arthropoda; class Insecta; order Hemiptera; family Aphrophoridae; genus Philaenus; species Philaenus spumarius. The sequence goes on along the minus strand of JAGFPH010000120.1, from coordinate 980,736 downwards.
GAATGGATCTTAAACATTGTCAGAATGAAATGAGCTATACATAGTTTTTTTTACGTTGGTACTGAGCCGTTCTCGTTCTTCAAGCATTACGATGTCTAATCCGTTAAATACTAACAGAAACAATAACCAGAAAAATATCTCTCTATTATATAAAAAGTTTTTCTACTTCTTCTTCTCATAATTATAAAGTAATAAGAATAGAATACAGTAAATACGTAACCAACAAGCGACCACTGCCAAGGGAACCAACAAATACGACCACTGCCAAGGGAACCAACAATGCGACGACTGCCAAGGGAACCAACAATGCGACCACTGCCAAGGGAACCAACAAAGCGACCACTGCCAAGGGAACCAACAATGCGACCACTGCCAAGGGAACCAACAAAGCGACCACTGCCAAGGGAACTAACAAAGCGACCACTGCCAAGGGAACCAACAAAGCGACTACTGCCAAGGGAACCAACAATGCGACCACCGCCAAGGGAACCGACAAAGCGAACACTGCCAAGGGAACCAGCTTCACCCGTCTTGAGAACGAAGTACTGAGCCTAGAACTGCGGGAGAATTGGGGTAGTTGCGCCGACCGCCAGGCTGTTTCACCAGGAATAAATTAATTTAATTTGTAATTCAATAAATCTGTTCTACTTTAAACACACCTGCATCAACACAGCGTACACAAAAATTTGTTCGCGGAAAAGAGGCTAGACTCGGCTAGAACCTCCACCGTAGTCTCTCTAACCAAAGTCCCATTGGGAAGAGATATGTGCTTGCACAAGCGGCTACGGACATTCGAAACGCAGTGTTGTAGACTTCGGTCTATGGAATAGGCAATACATGGTATATAATAATTCGTTATTATAAATAATTATTATAATATTAATATATTATAATAAAGTTTTAATATAGAGAGGTGGGGTAGAGGTTGGCTAGCGGAGCGAGCAGGGGGCAAAGCCCCCTAGTTATCAACAAAAAGATAAAACTGAAATACCTAGTTTTTACTGTACTTACCGAAACATGAAGTCAATAACTCTAAATTAGCGGAGCACCTCGCAGGGCGAGGTAGAGATGCATTATTTTGCTTACTGTTTTAATTCATATTTAACTGTTTAAACATCGTAAAAGACAATCTTCATAACCGTAAAGCTTCATCTAGCCCTGTCTTCCGCTGAATTTATCTTCTACACTATAATTATCCACGTGCAATCACTCAACACAAACAATTTACATAAATGTTGTGACTTGTGTGATAAATGTAAAGTATTCTATTTTTCAATTTTACTGCCGTATTAATCTGTGTTTGTGTTAGTGTACTGTGATTGAGTGTTTTTGTTAACAATTAATTGACAAAGCATTCGAGCTAAAAAGCTTGAAAATGGTAAATAACTGAAAAGACAGTCGTACTACGGCAGTAAAATAGAAAATTGTAAGATGGTAAGTCAGAACATGTATTTATTAAATCAATATTCGGAATGGCGACAGCCAAACTTTTACAAATAATTTACAAAGATTCTAGATCTGTCAAAGTTTAACAGACATATAGAGGGAATAAATTTTGAAAAAATGTGAGTAAACTTTCCCCCTTTAACTTCAAATTTTGTTACGAAAACTTATACCTTGTGTTACTTAAACAAATAAAAGAGCACTGTGGCGACCAAATCACACTGATTTAAATAAAAACCCGAACCACAAAACAAGGAACAAAAACTATAACTAAACAACTAAATTGTATAAATTGAGGATGATGACCTCTCACAACTAAATTGAGTTGTGTTAAAACCCTCTGAGGATGATGACCATGTCATCGAAATGTACATAAAGGTAACGTATTAAACTTAACTTACAATTTAGTTATTTAGTTATAGTTTTTGTTCCTTGTTTTGTGGTCCGGGTTTTTATTTAAATCAGTGTGACCTTGTGTTACCTCAAATTAAAAATTTGGAAATCGGCAATCCGTCGCTTGCTAAACTAAAATGTGCTTTACAGCATTTGAAAATCGGCACTAAACTACATAGTTAACCTCTGCAAGAGTAAATTAAAAAAAAAACAATTTACAATTTTATTATAAAGTAAAATTTTTAAAATATGTTGTAACTTATCGCTGAAATCCCTTATTTGATAAGCAATTTAGTATACAATATTTTATATTTTGATGACTACTTATAAATTTGTGATATAACTGTGATTTGATGAAGCACATATCGGTAATGCAGTGTATACTATCGCATTTTCATCTGGTTAAAACCGGAAGGTTTAATTTTTTTTTGCGCGAGGTGTGGAAAATGTGCAGGTCCTGTTGGTATTGCACAGGGTTATGTGGGGATGGCCCTGAGCCGACCCACTAAAAAACACACCTCTTTCTCCGGCCTTTGTTGTTGGAAAGGGTATCACTATTCACCAGTAGCATAACTTCCTGAACAACCGGGCACCTTTCAGTCTTACGACTGTTCAGACATCTTCTTACTTATTTCTCAGTTCTTCTTCCTTCCGCTTCATCACCGTTACGATGTAGATTGCAATACTATCCCACTTTTCTTTGCTTTTTAGCATCAGCGTTATTAGATTTTCCACAACAATTTCTTCTTTTATTTTGTTTTGTAGCTCTTCTTTTCGTTTTTTCCCATCTTTACACTTGAGCAGAGTATGTTCCACATTATTTTCCTATCCATAGCTGTCACAAATGCTGCTATCCATTTTCTTAAAATTCCATAAATAATATTTAAAGCAAACATGTCCAGTAAACGCTTGTGTCAAGTAGAAATTTACCTCGCCATATTTCTTTTTCATCCACAGTCCTGGATCTTTTAAAATTCTATGTGTCCATCTTCCGTTGTTATCGTTGTCCCAATCCTCCTTCAACCTCTCAATAAGCCTCTCCCTAGCTTCCCTACTTACTGTGGTGTTTGGCTTCATTTCATTCAACTTATGTTCCTCGTAAACCTCCTTTCTCTCACAAACTAAAAGGAGCACTGGTGGTATTCCTGCTACAACCATTACCGCAACTTGCGAGACTGTCCTATATGCAGCAGTGACTCTCAGTGTCCTCTGACAGCAACCTTCTCCTATGGACTTGCTTTGTCACTGCTTCGCTCCAGGCCGGTGCTGCGTACAGTATTATGGAATGAACCACACATGCGTACAGCCGTCTTTTTTCATTTGGTCCTTTAACATTGGGCATCAAGCGCGATAGGTTACCTGCTACCGTATCGGCCTTCATACATACCGTCATAAGAAGGTTTTAATTACTCTATTACTATTAAAATTAGGCATAGTAACTTTCTTTAAACTGGTATTTTCAAAATTCTGCATTACCGTTATGCAATATATCTAATTTCAGTAATCTCAAATTTGTCGTCATAACTTTATGGCCGATCAAACAAATTGAAATTTGCTTACCATATTACTTTTCAAACTAAGAGTTTCTCAAGAATAGGCCACTATTATCGTGTCCACATTACAGTTGTGTGAGAGAAACGAACATGGGATTAAATTTAAAAGGGTCTCCTCTAGTTGTAATACTTATAAAACTATGTTTGTCTATTACGATTTAACGCGAAAACTACTTCTTCTGGTGTTTTAAACATTGCCGTCGAAACAGGCCAGAGCACAGTTTTAACAAAAATTTCAGTGACAAATCCACCGTTCGGTGGAAATATTTAAATGAAGTAAGCTGAAAAAATATGTGCTATAGAATATGTCTATTTATTACGGTTATCTTAGAATAATAGTTTTAATTGGAGAAATGATAACAGCTTGAAAATAAATATTGTTTCGGCGTATTACGAATGTTGGCTAAACCGTTAGAGATACATTACAATAACAAGCTTAAGTCAATTTGGCAATAAAGAGACATAAAACAAATTATGGGACAAAAATACCAAATCCTAACAATTTATTTTGTACTAGGGAAAACCTCCGCACGCCAACCTCATAGGAACCTTCTGTACACATTATCATGTTATGTTTTCTTTATAATAAAGGTGTAGGGTTAATTATAACCCCAAAGCTAAGATGATAACTAATGTTAAATGTTCAAATCAAATTATTTGCATATTTTATAGTATCAGTTATAATAAATCTTAAAATTACCAATAAGGCGCAGTTCTACACTTTAATAAAACCTTTAACTAAAAGTTAGAAATACAAATAATTGCTTCAAAGTTTGAAATCAGCTGTTAATGGAAATATTAGAGCAAACGGCTGTTTTATCTGCTATTTTATTCAATTGATTGCTATGGTAATGAATTTAAATACATGTGTTGATTCAACCGTCTAGGACTAACCTAATTTTTAAGACTAAATTTACAAATATTGAAATAAAATACGTTATTCAGGAATAGTGTAGTTATTTATTAGTAAAACTATTTTTCAATCGGGTCAGTAGTTCCAGAGATTACCTCCTACACACAAACAAACAA
>JAGFPH010000120.1:939267-956907 GCA_018207615.1 Philaenus spumarius | reverse complement strand
CTTCCTAATTTCGTAAGTTGTGATTAAAAATGAACATTGTGCTTCCTCATTTCGTAAGTTGTGTTAGTTAAAAGGTTTACCCTTCTCCCGTGTGGTCTTAAGCGCACAATTACATTTTTTCTGATTTACAGTTCTTTCAAATATTTCATTGGTACTTTGTTTATGGGACAAATACGAATATTGGAATATGATTCGCAAAACAGACCAAACTGATGTAGTGATATTTGGTGATTTTGCTGTGCACGTTTTATTTCATAAGATAGGTCTACTATTATTTCTACATATTATTATTTTTAAATTAATAAATGTCTTATATAACAATATTTTGAAGAAAGGATCATCTTTTAGAAAATAAATTTTTCTCATAAAATGTTGATACAAATATTTCTTCAGATCACACAGATTAACTAAAAAAAAAATATATATAAAAAACGCTCCAATTCGTTTAGCTAGAAAACCTCAAATTAATTAACAATTCTGTAAGATTTACTTTAAAGTTTCATTTATTACAAATTAGTAAAGTTAACGAAACCCCGCTTCGAAGGGGTTGATTTCATCCCTAAGGGATGTTATTAAGAGTTTATTACAAGGAATAGAGATTCATCAGGCTTGTCATATCTGCAAGGCTGTTAATTCAAAGTGACTTGAGACGAGGGGCTTTAATGAATCCGCGATACGGTATAAAAATCGTTCGCCGCGATTCCTTGTTATATTCGGATAATTAGAAATACATTGGACGAAAAGCGTGTTTCGTCAGATTGTTTAACTACTTAGATACTTTATAGTACGGTAATAGAAATCTATAATCATTATAATAAAGGGGAAAATCGTGTAATGATTCAACTCAACAACGTCTCATCAGATTTGAATTAAGCATTGCCGCTAGTTTCATTGTGTCCTTTTTAAAAATGGGAAATTACCAAGCAGTGATTGAATAGGTTAAAAATTATACTGACAACCGACCGTCGGATGACGTTTTTGGTCTGTCAAAAACTGTATTCTTAAAATGATCACAGCAAATGAAAACGACTTTTTTCTATCCGCGTACGGTGACTAGTCCAACTAAGATTAAATTAAACCAACGCATGGACAACATTTTTAATATAATACAGTTTATAAACATCTTGAACGGTTGTCTGCAGATCAAAAAATTCTTCCCTAGCAATCTATATGGGCAAAATCTGTTTATTGTAGTTGCCTTAATTTGCACCCGAGTATAGTTTTAAGGGTCGGCTCTAGCTGTCGGCCATGTTGGCTGACACTCCATAAGACCAATGTTAAATTAAAATCCAAATTTTTCCTTTATTTTTGATCGGAAAATTATAAACGATATGTCATTTTAAAGCTATGGTCAATATGCATGCAAATGGGTTTTTAAAAACTAAGAAAAATATTTTGTTTAATATGTATTAACAATTTAAAACATTGATTCTTAATATTTTTTATGTTGTCACTATTAATTATAGCGAAAAATTACCAAACCATTCAGATGAAGAATTTTGTCCCCAAGAGTTTGGTATTTTAAAAAAAACGCTATTTGAAGAATTGCGGGTTTTAAATGGATTTAGGATGAGCAATGTCCGCGTAACCTACCGCCGCTATAGGGAGTCGCAGATTGCTTTCTGTTTTACTAGAGCCGACCCTTAATACCAAACTATCAACTTTAATACGGAAAGAAACCCATTTCCCTGTGTAGCCGACAACTCTTCTTTGCTACAAAATTTCATGTAACTTAGCCTAAAGCTTTGTTTGAATTCGACCACCAAATACTGTAATGTGATACTAATAGTTTTCTTGTGTACGGCTAACACTTATCTTGAGCAATCAAAATGCACATAACCCATCAACTTGTATGTTTAGCAGTAACTAACAAATCCGAAATTAGTTTGAATGCGAAACCATCAATTTTAATTTGGAAACTACTTTATGCCTAACGCTTATCTGGAGACAACTACGTTCGAATGGAACTATCGACTTTTCATCTTAACCATTCATTGCAAAACCATCAACTTGTGTAAAATTTCTTTTTTGTGTTACTCTTTTAACTCTTATTTGGAAAGATCAAATTTTATTGGAAAAAAAATTATTTCGGCGCAGAACCATCAACCTAGTTTTACATAAGTTGAAATGGGAAAACACAATTTAATTCAGAAAACCAACGCAGGCGTAATACTCATATGGAACCACACAAGTTTATGTGGATCCATCAACCGTAAGAACATCGTAGGAAACAATCTAAGAAGAAATAAGATACCCCAGATTCCAGGTAGTGTTTTTTTCTCTATTCATGATTTTTCTTCTTAGTAGGTACACAGAAATCTACTTATTTACTCGGTTTTGTGAACTAAAATCTCATATTTGAAACAAGTTCTCATGGAAGATGGTTTGTCTTATATTTAAAGTTAAAACAGGATGCTTAATCAGCCCTCCGAAGCCCTCACACTCATAACTAAAGGTACCTGTACACTGTTAACTATTTATCCTAGAGCAAGTTACATAGAGCCTTCTAGTTAGATTGCAACACTTGAAAGAAATTTGCTCTAGGTAGGGCATTCGTAGAGAGGAGATAGACCAATCTAGATAGATCAGTGTATAAACCGGTGTACATTAGAGACGATATATGGGCTATGTAGAGTTGTAGCTAGAGCAACCTGTGATTTCCTAAATTGTGTATGTGTAGTGAGAAGTGAATGTGTAGTGAACACTTACTAGGTAGGTTGTTTGGTGTATTGTGAAATATGTCTTCATGAGAACGCTTAGCAGCTGCTGTGATATTGTGAACTTAGTAGAAGAAAAAGAAAGGTAAAATGAAAAGAACAAAGAGTTCGCAGTTCTGGGTTGGCTTCAATAAGTTCTATGAAACGACACGTTATTAAGACTACACACAAATTCAGATATAGTAAAAGTTAGAACTTAAAAGTTAAAAAGAAATGGCAGTTCACACGGGTCTACGTAGATTATTTCAGTCTAGTCTGGTGGACAAATAGAGCTAGGCTGATCTACTTAGAGCGCAATAATACTTTGCACACTAGAGTCTCAGCTGTGTATACATAGAGCTTAGAGCTATAGGTTGATCTAACAGCTGTGTGCACTTGCAGACCTGCCTAGAGCGCTCTAGTTAGGGAAACTCTACAAGAAGAACACTACAGTGTACAGGCACCTTAAAGAGTTTTGCCTACGTAGAGACCCTCAGAGAAGGCGCTAATTCTTTGCATATGTTTCTTCAGAGCTGTGCCTTGTCAGCATCGCTACTATCTTTTTTATTTGCATCTGCTCAGAATTATAATTTCTGACACAAACTGCCTAGAGGAACCAAGAATAAAAATTCACTAATCCTCAGACCTGGGATGTTCTTCCACATCTTTTAGTGCTATATTCTTGCTTAATCAGACAGCCTGAGTCGCTGTCATCTTCGATTTGCCACAGAACGTCTCTGGTCCTTGAGTTCCTTACCTGGCACCCTGTTAATCAGCACACATAACCACGTATTGTCACTTGTCCAGGACCCATCAAAGCGTTACGAGCTTTCTAGGCTGCATGTCTGAGTATACAGATTTCTTTATTACTGTGTCTGAGTACAAGATTTTCTCTAAAGCAGTAACTTTTCTGTTAGGAATACTGTTGGATGCTTCCCAATTTCAAAGAACTACCTCCACAAATTCCTGCTTCTGTGTCTCTTTATTTTTAACCGTCTGCACCATGTACACCTAAAGCTTGCATTCCTCAGGGTTCGGTACCACCACTCTTGACGGTTTTGAGAAGGAGTACAGCTTTTTCATATGATCTGAGATCACTTCCAATGTCTAATCTTTTGCGACCAATATTGTTTTCCTGTATTGTCCTAAATTCCTTGGGTGGGACATCCAGTTTCCCTCACAACGAAGGCAATACACACACTTTCTTGCTCCTGCCCTTGCAAAAAGTTCTAACGGAAGAATGTCCAGAAACAAGTTCACAGTAGCATCAAACACTCAATGTTTACTTGACAATACAACTGCAATAAAACATTACAAGTTACTTGATAACTGTTATTTCGTTTTATCATTTAATTACCTCTTGCCGTCTCTACTCTCTTCCTGTTTTACTTAGTCCTTTATCCAAACATTACTATAATCATTCGGTTCGCTAAAGAAACCAAGTCAACCTTTAAATACACGCAATTCTATATATATATATACTTACTCGTTTACTCAAACTTCGAGTCTATGATTACTGCATTACAGTCCGGTAATACGTTTGTCATTATAATGTAATTATATAATTGCAACCTTATCGCTAAACTCGACCGTGGAACCTTGACAGTCAAATAGATACTGTCCGAGAAGATTTTAATGTTAGTAAATGCAAGACCGACAGATGCAAATTAAAATCTACAAAGAGCAATTTGACGAGCACAAACCGTATAATTCCGTTCCAGTCTTGTCATTACCAGAACTTGAACGGTGCAATTATATCATTACATAATGCGTCCATTATTTCTTACGTTTTTGCTTTCATTTTATTCTTCTCGTATTACGTCGTTTTGTTTTTCAATTTCACATCGCTAAACTGAAATTAACGTTCAATTACAACAATGACACACTCCAATTACTGAAAGGTAATTTGACCACGTGACGTCCAATCAAAATGGCGGTTTGACTTGCTGGATGACTTAATGTAGTCAATATTTTATAAGCCGTTATTCTTGTTTTATGTTTCTTCTGTTTATAAATGTTTGCATCTCCAGTATATCGTATGTAATATATCTACATATACTCGTATATTATTTGAACCGGTAAATAAATTGCATGCAAAATCTACACTCACTGTATATGTATTATAAAATGATATCAATCTAAAATTGGAAATGACCCTCAATTTGTGAGGAAAGTTCCGTAGTTTTAAATGAGGTTTAGGCCAAAATAAACCAATTATGACTGTCCATTTAAACATAGGTCAGCTGATTAAAATGATCGGTGTTGGTACAATAATCTTACCCATCCAAACACCCGTTTACTATTTCTCAGAAGCATTTCCACTATCTGCTGTCTACATACTTTGCAACAATTTGTATTTCATTGCTTTAGGTTATATTTGCGCTTAATAGTAAGCTTCTTTTTAATTTTTCTAAAATTCAAGTTATATCATAAACTTAATAATACCGGGTGTCCATAAAGTTCCACCCTCCTTTATTTTGGAACAAGTAGATGTAAATAAATGAGCCTCGGGGAATCTTTATATGACAAAGGAAGATTAATTTTGGTGTAGCCGACTATTTCTCATCTTTCCCCAAAATGGAGGGTTGAGAGGGTAATTCAAAAATCTTCAATACAAACCCCCATCAAGAGATAACCCATTTTAAAGGACGTTATAAACGGAGAAGAATGTTACAAATTAGATGTCTATATCTTAACCCAATCGAAAATAGCGCCCAGTCAAAGTTGAAAACATCTTATGACTGGCCGCCATTTTCGATAGGGTTAAGATAGAGACCTCTAATTTGTGCCATACTTTTTCATTTATAAAGCCCTTTAAAATGAGGTATCACTTGGATTTGTATTTAAGATTTTTTAATTACCCTCTTAACCCCCATTTTGGGGTAAGGGGTGAAATGGTCGTTTACACCAAAATTCGTCTCACTTTGTCTTATAAAAATACCCCGAAGCTCGTTTATTTATTTCTACTTGTTCCAAAGTTAAGGGGGGGGGGCTTTATGGACACCCGGTATAATTTAGACATTTAATATTATTTTATGTTGTTATATATTTACTAAACTACCTATAAAATATGTGTGTAAAATTAGCAAAGTGTTTAACGTGCGAAGCACGCAGGGTTCTCCCCTAGTATAAATCTTAAAAGTACGCCTCAAATTTACAGAAAAATACTGAAATTTACAAAAAGGATTAGAACACTTTCATATAGGCTATTTATCAATATTGCAATTCCATTAACAGCTGGTTTCATGCTATTAGGTAATCCGTTACGACTCCAGTTATATCATAAACTTAATAATTTTATTTATACATTTTATATTGTGTACCATCTTAGCTTAGAGGTTTTGATTAATCTTACAGTTCCATTAGAACGTAATTACAAAATATGTGATTGGAGTTAACAATGTGTTTGGCGTGTGGAGCGTGCAGTGGCCTCTTCTACTATCAATAAAACGTTTACTGCCTCAAATGTTACTGCTTTTCCATTTAAAATAGCTCAACTGATCGGGAATGTTAAGAACACTTTTATTTGGGCTATCTTAGCTTTGAGGTTATGTTTAATCTTACACTTTTATTTTTAAAATTAAATAAAATTAATTAATTGATTAAATACCATTACAGCTGGTTTTATACTTTAAAATATGTTCTTTTGACTAATCTAGGCCATCGTAAATCTAATAATTTGTTTTATACATTATATAGGCCACTATTTACCATCTTAGTTTTGAGGTTATGTTTAATCGTACAGTTTTATTTTTGAAATTATAAATTAATGTGTGTGTACAGCAAAGTAAATGGTATGTAAGGCGCTCAGGAGTCTCCCCTAGTAGTAAAGATAAAAATATTGAAAGTTATTTATTCTTTTATTACAATTTACCTAAAAATCTACATATCCGATTTTAGCAGATACCGAAAAAGCTATCACCTTTAACAAAAAAAACCTGTCTTTTTTTGGCCATTTATGTTCTCAGCTTAAGGTAAATTTCTGTGAGCTTGCATGAGGTATGACATACTTCCGGCAAGAGGAGGTTTGACATACCGATTTTTCATAATTTTCTTACACGTAGGCTACTAATTTCATTAATTTCCGTAACAACGGTACACATTTAGAAAAATGTATAGTATAAATTAATTTAAAAAGTCTTTGACTGATCTTATATTGTTCGTAGGCTAATCAGCCGTCAATTTAAAAAGTTTGGCAAGGATTATTTTTTTATACGGGTGAATTTGGGTACAGCAGCAAGTCTATGATAACTATTGGATATCTGCTGCACCTCAAGACAGTTTTAATCAAACTTGAACAATGCTTGAAATAGAAAATACGAACGTTAAAGTGGTATTGTAAGAAATACGATCTTAGTCGGGGATATACAGTATAAAGGAATATTTACAACGATCACGTTGCAAGCTGATCTAAATGCTTCGAACAGACGTTGCCTCGAATACGTTATATACATGCTCGTATGTAAAGGAAAATGTATAAGACGTATGAAGGGTGGCATTCTTAATTCAGTTTCAACTGAATTTAAAATGTCAAATGATACGGATAACCTGATATGAATCTTAAAACTAATAAACGGTACCAGGAACTGGCACATACTTTCTCACAAACATATTTAAATTATCAAACAGATTTACTGTGACTTCATAATTGTAGGTGGGGTAGGAGAGGTGATTTATTAAAGTAGGAGATTAACTAATAAATATTATTATTATTATCTATAGAGAAAACTATTAGATCGATTTCGAACAAATTTGCACCAAACACGTCAATTAGGCCTGTATAGATGCACGAAAAAAAAATTTGAAATTTTTTTAAAAACAACCCCCTTTTCGGCCTAAAAACCCCAAAACCTATTATTTTTATTACTATTTTTACCTATGCTAAACGAGAATTTTTAGAAAGATACGGTTTTTTGCATATGGTAGGGTACATTAAAGGATACAAATAAGCCAAATTTTATCACAATCGTTAGAGCCGTTTTTATATAAAAAAATTATAACTGATTGTTTGGGGGTTTTTGGCCAAAAAGGGGGTTGTTTTTCAAAACCTTTTTTCGTGCATCTATACAGGCCTAAATGACATGTCTGGTGCTAATTTGTTTGAAATCGATCCAATAGTTTTCTCTCTAGCTTTGTATACATACAGACATACAGTACGATTTTTTTAACCGTGCCCTCGGCCATGATTGTACTAACGTAAATGATAACGTTAGAAATCGCTCTGTCTACTCTAGTTTTCTCAACGAAAACTGAGCCGAGCGGCGTGAAACAGTGAAAACCGAGCTTCAATAGGCCTAACACTGTCATTTAATACACTTAGCAGCGATGTAAAATTATGAAACTTTCACGGACACGCAGATAAGAACCATACGATTCGTATGATGTAAAAGAAAATCCATTACAAAACCTATTTCATATTTTTTAAATCAATATTACAACAATGTACTTAATAATGACATGAAATTTTCACACCGCTGGAAAGTTTTTTATTTGTTGGTCAGAGACAAAGTGTTCGCAAGAAAGTTTTAGATAAAGGTCCAAATTAATTTTTTTATTTGTTACATTTTTTCGTTTAACTTACGGTTTGCTCGGTACAGCGGTATAATGTGTGCGTTTCAATTAAAACTACACCTGGCCGGGCCGTGCCGCCAGGCCGTGTTTCCGTTGACCGAGTTCGTCCTCATTTTATAAACGTTATAAAATATTGTATATTATACATATCATATTATCGAGAGACAAGTCGTCTATGACTCATTCAAGTAGTTTTTATTTCAATAATTTTATTCGAATAATTATTCTATCGTTTTTGTTTGTTCGAAGTTTGTGGAACTGCCTTTACAATCCCTCCCCGCTACACCGCTAGCCCACGGCGCGCTAGCCGAGCCGAGGGCACGGTTAAAAAAATTGTACTGTACATACATACAGACAAACGTTTTGTAAGAACCACTTTTTTGGACTCAGGGGGTCCCAAAACGAATATTTCCACAAAAATCTCAACATTAATTTTTTTTGCGATCACTATACTTTCTCTATACTATAGTATAGTGAGAAAGTAAAATTATTGAAAATGATGTTTCACACACGTGTTTTATTCTTTCTATATTGATTCTAATATCTGATGATTCCATTATTTTCGAGAAGGCGTTTTCTGTGGTAGGTCGAGACAATGTACAAGTTACGTTCCGCTATAGTTTTAGCTTAGAAAAAAAAGTGTTTTTTAAACGATAAAGCGTCACGAAACATTTATTTCTATGGAACAACAAACACTGCTTCCTCCGAATCAATAGTACAAAATGTTTAGAGTTCTTATTGTTGGAACACACACGGATTAGCGTACTTTGTAACTAAACCAAAATGTATTGAATCCATTCAGCCGTTCTGGTGAAAATCATCTCTGGTAGACAAACGAGTTATTTAAATGGCTCAGCTTTTTTCCGTTTAAGGTGCGGGATCCTAACGATGTAAATAGCGTGTTCAATATCTGCTTACCACTTCTAAGGTAAGGGGAGCAGAGTTGCGCAGTAGAGTGGTTAAAGGCTGGAAACTATATCAGTTGCGTAGATTCCAGCCAACTACACTGGATTCCACGTTCACCGTGCAGTACCGAGCGCCCATAAGCCATGTTATCCATACGACAGTCTCAGCGATAATAGCCAATTGAAAAACATCAACTCCCATGCAACGCTCGTACAGTTGACGCAACCCGCATTACAATAAAAGTGATGTTTCCTGTAATGGTAGTAGCATGTTTATTCTCCCGTAAGTCCTGTACTGCACGGTGAACATGGAATCAAGTGTAGTAGTTACTGGTTACTGCCATTCTACTGTATGCGCGCCAAAACAAACATTACTTTAATTAATGCAGCTGTGGTTGGTTTTTAGAACAGCTGATTACATTGTTGATTGTTGCCAGGCCACGTTGCTTATTATTACTTTCTTGTTTGAGGTTAGTTTAGGCTGTAATGGTTCTTATCACTAAAGAAAATTTGTATCGTAAATCATTACTGTATTTTCGCTCAAACTGAACAGGTCGCTACGACATATTAGTTTTGATGTGAACTGCTGTAGAGTTTCAAGAACGAATTTTAAAAAAACCCGAAAAGTAACGCCTTAGTGACAAATTTCGTCGTATGAGTAGTGATTTGACTCGGCGTAAAGGGTGTGAATATTTTCAAAAAACGGCTACTAGGAATGAAAATCTCGCTAGACTTTTTCAGCAACTTGGAGTTTCCAAAAAGCAGCCTTCGCCGAACATGTTTTTAAATGAACATCACAAATACAATTTAATGAAGAATATATACAAGCCTTGTTGTACTTACCGTAGAATAATAGGATACAAACGCTGTTCGTATCACTAAAGAAAATTTTACCGTAAAGCAATTTTCCCTCATAAGAAGCCTTTCCAATGGTCGTAGTTTGACGCGACCTGCTGTAGAGTTTAAAGAACGATTTCACATACAGCCGACAAATAATTCCGTTGCTGAGATAAATATCTGTTGCTGAGACGTTCCATCGTACTGGCAGTGTTTTGACTCGGCGTGAAACGTGTGCAGAAACGGTCACTGCAATATGTATAAAAACGTCGATAGACGTTTGTAGCAATTCTTACAGTCTCCGAAAAGTAGCCTTCACCGTACATCTTTGAAAATTAACATCATGAATACGTCTTCGAGAGGAATATTTAATAGCCTTGGTGGATTACCGTACAAAATACAAACTTGTCAACCTTTAAATAAATATAAGGGGAAAAATACAGAATAGTTTATTGTGAATCGATGTTAGCAATGAACTATGAAAACCTAGGCTTCCTACAACATGTATAGTTTTCAGATCAAAGTTATGCAGAACTAAACGGTTTAATCAACAAGCAAAAAACACGTTTCCTGGACTTCAACCTCCTGAGAAACCCCAACATTGGTTTGGTAACAGTATGGTGCACTGCGTCAGGGAGAGGCATACTAGATCTGTATTTCGTTAAAGATGATAACGGGATGATGTTACGCTGTTTCTGTAAACCAGGAACGTTACAGAGAGAACATCCTTCAACCTTTAGCCCAGTCGGTATAGGTTACAACTACCAGTAATTTGCAATACGGCTGATTTTTTTTTATAAGTACATTAAAGTATGTAGATTAACATAAACAAAAGTTTACCAGTCTATCGATTTCCCAAAGTCGAAAAAAAATCGATTATCATTTTTTTTTCGATTATCCTTAATATTTCGATCTGGGATGAAGATAGAGGAAAATAAAAATACCACCGTGTAGGGGAGGTATTTTTCAACAAAAAAGGTCATATGTATTTATTTCGTCCGAGCAATGGTTTGTCTGGAAAAAATTCGATAATGCAGGTATGTATTTTGCAGCAGGGGAAATCACTAAAAGGGGACATCTTATTTATTTTAACTCCTATGTCAAGTTTAAATTCGATATATTAAAATTCGGCCAATTTAGAATGAGCCAACGCTTCATATATGAATAAGATGTCCCCTTTTAGTGATTTCCCCTGCTGCAAAATACATACCTGCAGTGGCGGATTTACATACTCGGGGGCCCGTCGCACCTCGTTTTTTAGGGGCCTCTTGTTTGCCATTAAATGTTAACATTTTAAATTTACCACTTACCCATAGGAATGAATTTCAATAATTATAAACACTTGTAGGTTGTAAATAAGTTTAATAACTATCACTGTAGCTCTACATTTATTATTTACATTGAAAAATCTGTTTTATTACTTAAATTAAAGTTAAGCCTTTATGTACATAGGCTAAATACATTTTTTTCTGGCTTTCTGAGCAGCAAACGTGTCTATAAGGTTTATCATAGTTGATATTTTTCAAAGATTCACTTTCTATATACAGTATTGCCAAGTCATTCAGGTGGTCTTCCGAAAGCTTTGTGCGGAGATAGTTTTTTATCCTCTTTAAAGCACTAAAGGATCTTTCACCCGAAGCATTTGATATTGGTATTGTAAGAAAGATCTTCAGGATCGTTTCTAGATTCGGAAAGGTTTCTTTGAGCCCGTCGTTTGTTGCTATAAGTTTATACCATTTTCCTGGACAACATTTAGTCTTACTCGCGTTCATTTCTTCATCAACTTTATCCTTCGTATTTGTAGTAGTCTTGGTTTCTTGAAATATATTCAGGAACTCATGGAAGTGTTTCAACTCATCAAACAACAGTGACCCGTCAATGTCATTTGAATAAACTTCAGATATATTCTTCAGCTGACTTCTTGAAAATTGATCATCTTGAACTGGGTCTGGAATAAGAAACAAGTTTTGGAAAATGTTAAAAATATGCTGAAGTTTTCCTTGTCTGTTTTTTATTTCAGAAACAAGTCTGTCACAAATTTCATTGAACATTTCTACTCTCACTTTATCCCTTCCTTGTAATATTACTTCGTTATCCGTGGAGGATGGAGTCTCATCATCAAACTTCTTTCTTCTTTTCATTCGTGTGTTTTCATCTTCATTGCATAGTTTTTTCACTGATGTCAATAAACTTTGGGCATCACTGTCTATTGCTGAGAAATCTTCACGTACATCCAAAACGTACTTTCCCTACGACTCTAGCTTCTGTACTGCCATCTTCATGTTACCATCTTCTTTTTGTAAACACTTACTGGTTGTATTTAATCTTTCAAGCAATCGGCTCCAAAACACCTAACTTTTTAGCAAGCCCTATTGCTTCTGCTTTCACTATAGGTTTTTCATTCTCACTTGCATGAATTTCCAAAAGAGCATTTTGAATGTCTGCATAGCCTTTTTTTAGTGCAAAGACAGCATCCGCTCTCGCTGACCATCTGGTGTCACTCAATCTTTTTACAGCTAGTGGTCTTGGCTTAACCGTCTTAAGGTGCGACATGAGTACATTCCATCTATATATTGAAGCACTAAAAAAAGTGTACACATTTTGAACCAAGTCAAATTAGAATAAAGACCCACTGCAGCTTTCGGCAGCATTATTGCCAACGAAGTTCAAAAAGTAAAAATTTTCTTTGTTTTATTCTACGCATTCCCATATAAATAAAAATATTTTAGCTCGTTTATAACATCTTTTATGACGGTCGGAATGTAAAAGAGCTGTGTTTTTAGAGTTTCAAAAACCATATTTTGAATTAGAAAATTTTCACAATGTAAACTAATCGTCAGAACTTCATCAAACTTTAATAAAACATAGACATATACATTCTGAATTAATTTGTATGTTTTCAGAATTTTAACTATACCCAAAAAATTGTTGTTGTTAATTATGTAAATTAACCTTTTTTTAACTGCAAACGTTAAAAAAATTTTAAAGCTTGTTTTAAAGGTAATTGTATCAGTTATTGGAATATGTATAGTGCTAAAACGTATTGTTATGCATATTATTTATATCAATTAACCTTTAATCTGGATGATTTAGAGCCTGCAAGTGGTGTAGCCGCGACCGAGTGTGCAGGAACTCGGTAAATTTTTGCCACGATAGGCACCGGCTGAGCGCCATGTGACTCACGCAGTGAATGTGCCGTATTCGGCCGCTCGCTACATCGTCTGGATTAAATGATTAAAGATATAAATAATATGCATAAAAATATGGTTTAGCAATATACATATTCCAATAACTGAGACAATTATCTTCAAAACAAGCTTTTAGAATTTTTTTAGCGTTTGCCGTTTTTTTTAGAAAACGTTAATTTACACAATTAACAACAAAACCTTTTTGGGTAAAATAAAAATTCTGAAAACATACAATAAACAAAAAGAATAAAACAAAAACAATTTTTGTGTCCTCCGTGTTTATCTAAGTAGTTTAGTTACTTTTCTGTAAAGCTCCAAACCCGAGTGTCTAAACTTTTTCCCCCGACAAGTAGTGTGCTGTACAAGGTTGGGCGGTGCTGTACGGAGCAAACCTTAGTCAACTGCAGTTCGCAAGTTTAATATTATTCTTCCCTGAAATTAAAATATTTCGTAATTTTAATAATCAATTTTGGGGCCCCTATGATCGCGGGGCCCCTCGCACCTGCGACATGTGCGATACGGTAAATCCGCCACTGCATACCTGCATTATCGAATTTTTCCAGACAAACCATTGCTCGGACGAAATAAATACATATGTCCTTTTTTGTTGAAAAATACCTCCCCTACACGGTGGTATTTTTATTTTCCTATATCTTCATCACAGCTCGAAATATTAAGGATAATCGAAAACAAAAATGATAATCGATTTTTTTTTCGACTTTGGGAAATCGATAGACTGGTAAACTTTTTTTTATGTTAATTTACATACTTTAATGTACTTATAAAAAAAAATTCAGCCGTATTGCAAATTACTGGTACTTTTGGTCTAAATTGACCTTTACCGACTGGCCTACTTCTGCAAAGATCTAAAGAGGTTTTGTAGTGATAGCAGTCTAATCTACACTGGATTCCACGTTCACCGCGCAGTACAAAGCGCCCATAAGCCATGTTATCCTTACGACAGTCTCATATATACTAGCCAACTACAAAACATCAACACATGCAATGCTCGGTCAGTTAACGCATGATGTTCCCTGTAATGGTAGCAGCATGTCTATTCTCCCGTAAGACCTGTACTGCACGGTGAACGTTGAATCGAGTGTAGTGTTTACAGCAAGATCAGTCACACCAGTGTAGCCACTATTGCTTTACTTCAAAGATTTTCTGAAGATCTTGATACCCATCCCACTTCAACGACCTTTTAGCACCTACGTTTAAAGACTAAAGTTTTCAGCTCCCTTTTACTTTGAATATTTGTCTAAAAATAAAATATTACTATTTCAGAACAGTTGATTTTAAAGCATACTGTATTTACTCGTGATGTACGCTTCCCCTTCCTTCGTCTTTACTATAGCCCGTCTCAGGTTAAGTTGAGGCAAGGAGGGTGGGTAATTAGGGTCGGTTTCAACAGTCATAAAACTGACCCTTATTAATGCCGCCTGAGTGTACCTGTAGGACACTCTAGTTTAAAATTGCAAGTTTGTATGTCTTAAGTGAAAATGAAAAAACGATATCATATTTCGTTTCATGATACTTTCCTCATAATTTTGATACCAAATTTGATTACATTTGGCAAACTTTGAGCTGTACTAGTCTTATAAACTGTCTTAGTTGAATCAACATTACTAATATGGTTTACAACAATAAAGCCACAAAAATGTACTAGAGAAGTTCATATTTAAATATCTAATAAATAATCATTATTTGAGAAAAAAAACTCGATACTGTATCGTTAATTACCATAATACACACAATTGTGTGTTTGTACCATAGTAATAACATATTATAATTTTACCATTTGTGATAGTTAAAACTTTCTCTCTGCGTTACGGAGCTCATTTAATTAGCTCGTTTTGCAGACTTGAGACTGCCAGAGGTCTGTTTTGATCTGTTAGACCTTCGTCAATTTTTATATTTTTTTTATTTTATAATTTGTTTACAGTTAAATAATGTACATTGTTTCTTTATCAATCAATCATAATATATCAAAATTCATTCAAAATATTTACAGTGCTAAGTACGTTTGTCTTATAATAGTTGGACTCTGCAGGAAGAGGTGATTGGTAAACATTAGAGGTGTTTACTAATGTGAGTGATGATAAGAATAAACCTAATGAATTATTAATAAACTTGATAATATGTTAATTAATGCAATATCAATTTATAAATACAAATTTAATGTTGTAGTTTGTTGTATTGACAAAAAAAAACAATTACAACACTTTAAGGCTCGGCTCCCTACATTCAAAACCGCGAATTTGGCTACCAATTTCAATGTTAAATAAGCAAAACATACCTTCACTATTAAGCATATTTTTGTGTTGTTTTTGTCAAAAAACGAAAACTGTATTGTTTTTCTTAAAGTAAAATAGATTACACGTAGATTACGTGTTGATTGCTAAGATTTTGTGCAATATCTCTTATTGCAACTGAGTAAAAAATTAATAAATTATCTGTTTTTTACTATTTATATCATACGTTTATGAAAACAATAAAACAGTTTTTGAAAATGTATTTATAAATAAACATCCGCATATGACAGTACTTCAAAATTAAACCAAATTTTTAAATTTATTCCACGAATTAACAGAAAAATGACTTTTTCTGTAGCATTGCTCTTATGGGAATCAGATTCAATATGGCGGACAATGTAGCGCCCCCTTAAGTCAGCCGATTAACATGGTACAAACACACAATTGTGTGTATTATGGTAAATAACGATACAGTATCGAGCTTTTTTCTCAAATAATGATTATTTATTACATATTTAAATATGAACTTCTCTAGTACATTTTTGTGGCTTTATTGTTGTAAACCATATTAGTAAAGTTAATTCAACTAACAAAGTTTATAATGCTAGTACAGCTTAAAGTTGGCCAAATGTAATCAAATTTGGTATCAAAATTATCAGGAAAGTATCATGAAACGAATTATGATATCGTTTTTTATTTTCACTTAAGACATACAGACTTGCAATTTTAAACTAGAGTGTCCTACAGGTTCACTCAGGCGTCATGCATTAATAAGGGTCAGTTTTATGACGGTTGAAACCGACCCTAATTACCAAACCTGCTTGCCTCAACTTAACCTGAGACGGGCTATAGTCTAACCTAACGTGCATACAGTGAACGCATTGAGAAAAAAGTACGCAAATATATTTTTGTTCCCTTTCAAGTGCCGATAAATAGTTTTTTTTGGTTCTACATTTTTATCTACGAAAAGCAAACGTATGTTAAAATTTGTTTGCAAGACGGGTACAATAACGGGACTTCGTGGCGGTGACGCCCTCTGACAGACATAACAAAATAAAGGTATTCTGTTACCACAACAGAAGGGAGTGTGCACCCCAGGCGGTCCGTTGATACTTGTTGCTTCGTTCTATAAGACGAAGAAATTACCAGTTTATGTTAAAGCCTTTACAAAGGTTATCTTGATTCAGTTTCATTGATGTTATCCACATACGAATGGTTTATTTCTGTTTTAAACTGTTCATATTTTATAATATAACTGTTTCTCTTAAATACCTAGGTCTATAGGCATAACTCTTCTTCAAGTCACACCCACTTTTAGTGTTCTGCTATAAAGAAAAAATAGGAAAACTAAAACGAGATAGATGTGCGTAATTCTGTATTATATATTTATGGCTGCGCTGAAACATATATTTATTATCTATCTATATAAAAGCGAAATGGCACTGATTCATTCATCAGCAGAACTAAAAATCTACTGAACCAAATGAGTTCAAATTTGGCATGCATGTTCAGTTGGACCTTTAGACGCGCACTAAGAACGGATTTTGAAAACATCCCAAAGATACGCCCAGTATTCGCGTTTTTCTAGCGATTTTTTGCGTTTTCTCAGCTTTTTCGAGAACTAATTGGCAGAAAATGTTGAAATTTGGTACTTAGGTTCGTTTAAGGCCTAAAAGTAGTCTGTTAAAAAATGTTCGAGATTCTCCTAAAATTACGCCAGAAATAGGCGTTTTTGCATTTTTCCTTGCGTTTTTGATCATCCTCAAATTACGCCCGAACGGATTGGAATGAAATTTGGTATGTAGCTTCCTCTAGGGCCTTAGGCGCTCTCTAAGAAAGGGTATGAAAAATTTCGAAATTTTAGGAGGGGTTTGGGGGGATCAAAGTTACTAAAATCATAATTTCAGATCTTTTATTATTATGACAATAGTGTTTTTATTATTTAAGATCTATATATATAAAAGCCAAATACCACTCACTAACTGAACACTTCAAAAGATTACAATTACGTTAAAAAGACTGAAAATACTAACCACCACGGGCAACGCCGTACGTGTCAGCTAGTCTATATATAAAATTCAATGTATGTCCGTCTGTTTGTACGTTTGTATGTTTGTCCTTTATGCGTTACCAAACCGTCCATCCGATTGCTTTGAAATTTTGCATAGTAACACAGGTTAACCCTGGGAAG